>JAKTQU010000033.1:0-161462 GCA_030579395.1 Aciculoconidium aculeatum
GACTTTTCTCCTGCTGCTTTCAGGAAACTTACTGGCGGTGCCACTACTGGTAGATTCAAGATCGATTGGGATTTCATATAAGCATGAATATATTCGTATAATCCAAACGGTAATGGAAGGTTTTTGGAATTAGTTTTGAGATGTTTGTCTTGACCACTCAAGGTGTTTCTTGAACATACAATATACATTTATTTTCAAATATTTGACAGTACCAGGAAAGTTTATAGTGTACATATATATATTTAGAGCAGGTACTTTTTCATTCAATACAAATGTATATATGCAGAGTCAGGATTTTTTAAAGATTCTAAAGATTTAACCCATAGAATAGATGGAAGTGTTTTCCCATGAACTCAGTGAATCAATAGAATGATGCTACTAGTTGATCGCAACATGCAGAAATAACCTTGGCTGTAACACTAAATCGTTTTCTTGCAAGAATGTAAGCTTTCTAGATTGCACCATCAACAGTTCTTTATCGTTGTTTCTAATGCAACTATTGTTACTACTAATATACAATTCTAGGAACCCATTGTCATACAGAAAAAATTACATCATATTACATAAGCCGGATACAGCGTCAGAATCGGGAATCTCCAACTTTCCAATTTTTCACTTGCTGATGTGCATTTTACGCCAGATTTCTTGTTACTTTTGCATGACAGCTACAAATTTTAGACTATAAACTTTAGGTTTCTGGTACCTATCAACGAAAATATTCATACCATCAGAGAATAATTTTCAAACCAAAAGTTGATTCTGAAAAAGCCTCAAGTTCAATAAAATAATCAGACGTGATAATTTCGTGTTTGGTTTGAAATTTTATTTCCGGTGTTAAGAAAAATCCGGTCTGAGGTATGAAAAAAAGTAAGACTGTATCATGCACCTTCTCACTTACATATTACATAAAGTAGTTTTGCAGCCATTTGCAAACACTCAAGTGTTCTTTTGCAAAGGGAAAAATAGACACCCTTTTTCTTTTATCGGATATCTATTCATTCTAAAATAACGTTCAAGGACCATTTTGAATTATCTACAGCATCAATAGTTCAAATTTATTATGTATATAGAGAAAAGCATTCAAACCAAGAAGTTGAAGAGCTGAAAACTCTAATTCTCAGTGGATCCATTTCTTTAGATCCAGTCCCAAGAGATTTGGAATCTGCCGGTGGTTTGACCACCAGTAAGTTGGCTGAAAGCAGCTCTAGAGAAGTCCAAGGAGTCGTAATTGCAGCCTGGACAAGAGTCAGCAACAGTGACATCAACAGAGTTACCGTTGTAGTTGGCTCTGATTTTTCTACCACAGAGTGGGTTGTTGTTTGGGTTTCCGTTTGGAGTTTGTTGGTCGAAACGAGATTGACCAAGAGCGACAATAAAGTCGCTGTCGGTGTTGGTCCAGCCACAGGCACCCAAACCGTCATCGAAGACAGTGGCATCACCATATTGGGTAGCAACAGCGATGGAAGAAAGAGAAACGATTAAAGCAGCGGTGGAGAATTGCATTGTAATGAATGAAAGTGTGTTTGTTTGACTATTGTCTGATGAAAGAAAGAAAAGCTTAATACAGAGAGGGAAATCAACTGGGTTTTATACATTAACCTCCAGGCGGAAGGTGAATCTAGACTATTAGTGCATTCCATGGCTCGCTTAGAACAAAATTTGGTATTATCATCTACGGAAGAATGCTATTTTCAAGCAATTATCCGACATTCTTCATGCATGACTCTCTCTGTGTTAGTTTTGGCTCAAGAGAGTATGTATTATCAAAAACCTAAGCTACCTAGTTGGCTTTACCTACATAATTGCGCTTTTAGCGTATATCAAGCCTTTGTATCAACAGGAAACTAGAACTTGTGTATCTAAAAGTTCTAGTGTGGAGATATCGTAGGTTAGATTTTTTCCACCTCGGAAAGTCTAGTTTGGTTGCAGTATCGCACTAAAGCTCGACTTCATTACGGATGAAGATCAAATAGTTACATGATGCAGCTATTAAAAGTTACATACAGGTTAACGATCGGGTTGTGTTAACGTGCTCATATACTGTCATATTCTTTACATGGAAAATGTTTTCCCCGTCTTTTTGAGGCTTAAAATACCAGACTATTGTTCCCGTACCTATCGGTAATGAAAATGCCTTTCAAATACAATTCGCTCCTCAGCAGCAAAAAAAGAATGGGTATTCAAATTACCCAATCCGTTATTGTACATTGCATAATACTATTCGTGACCGTCTTTAACTATCGGAGTAGCATTGATGGTGAAGAGTGTGAGTAAAAGTGTAATTTGTGATTCGAAAAATGGAGGTTACAACCTTTAATGATTTAAGTACATTCCAATGTATAATACATAAAATAGAAAGGCCTTAATTATGACTTTGGCACTATTTAGTGACTGTTCCGAGAAGCTCTTTTTTATACTTTTGCAACATTTTTATGAAGTGAAGAATAGGACTGAACTCAGAGGAAAGGTTAGAAGGATCCTATATGTCAATTCTCAGACACATCTATTTTAGACATTGACATTATTTTGGGCCAATTATTCTAATTAGAAGCCTCTTTACACTGGAGAGGACAAAAGTGTACATAAAAGGGGCTTTTGATCTGTGGATAAAAATAGTTTGCGATATCTAATCTCAAAATTTAAGTAATAAATTGAGAATCCAGTAAAAAAAGGAGTAAATCCTGTAGAGTGATAGGGGCACATTTGAAATACATAATACAGTACACCACAGTTTTATGTGAGGATGAATAGAAGATTACAGATCAGCTGATCAAGAGCCATGATAATATTGTTATGAGCCAAGTGCAGATTACAATAAATGTTGTGTTTAGAACGACTCCGTTTCATTTAAGTTCTGAACACTGTACTTTTGAAGGCGTGTAGTGTACACCATTTCAACAGCCCACATTCCCACGACCATCAACATTCATAGGCCTCCACATGAAGTATCTGCTCTCTGAATAGGCTACTCACTCGTTTATGCACACAAATATTTAATTTTTAAGTACAAACATAAAGTTGCGAAACAGAAATCTAGATATCAGTAACACTGTACCATACGAGTTTAGAGAGCATGGAGATTCTGGGACTTGATACGGTGGCTCTGGAATTTACTCACCCCTTCATATTTTATTGTCCGTCTAGAACAATATTTACAATTATCTACTAACCTCTCAATTTCTACACTCAAACCGATACCTTGCTGATTGCACCTTATTCAAACAAATAGTGACGATCATAACCAGTAGTTCGTCACAAAATTTCAAAATTGGGTGCCATACTTCAAATTAACTCAAATGAGTGATGTTTAAGAAAATTCTACAGTTTATGGTTATTGACTGAAAAAATGACAATAAATAACTGCTTGTCGAACTGAAAAGCAGCAAGCTAGAATACAGTTTTACCCAACCAGTGAACAAGTTTATTGATGTTGACAGTTAATATAAAGTTGGTCCCGGAAAAATTCATCTAAGTATGTACTGCATTCTGTTTCAAATAAACAACCTACAAAAAATACTTTTAGAAGTCTTTTCTCGTAGCATTCTCTGCGTCTGAGGTCGGTCGAGATTCTTTAGTTGATTTTATGAAACTGTCTGAACTTCTAATACTAATTTGAATCAACCAGTTCCAATAAGAAATGATAATTCGTAGAGCTGTTGTTAATTTAGAATGAATTTCCTTTTTTTTTTTGTTAAAGTACTAATGCTGAGTTGTATTTTTTGTTAGATGCTGTTTATGAAGTACGACAACTTGTATCAAGTCACTGAAAAGGATGCAGACAACTTAGGCTAATTCCACTACCTTGAGATTTTTGAAGGATATCATCAGAGCTCTAAAGTGCTTAGTTATTTATTGTCTTAGAGAATATTAACTTAGATATCGTCTTTTTATATGAGAGTGTCGCTCAATTAAGATACCATCTGCTAAAGGTGGCTCGACACGAATACGATGGGATCCACAATACTGAAAATAAAGGAATTTTTTCAAAGTTTAGCTCAATAATATGGGCAAACTGCAAGAAACATACGCAAAGAAATATCAAGTTAACACCTTTAATGATGAACTAACATTTATTCCATGCCCCGTATATTCAAACACTTTATTGAGTGGTAAATCTGAAGGATTACTATGTATTAACTTTTTGCACAACAAAAAATTATACTTAGTGTCCACTCTTCTCAGTGAATGCGATTGTATGTTTTTTGAAAAGGAACATGTAGATTGTTACGGTCCTAACTCCTTTACTGACTATTTAGATAATAGTATTCTATACTTGGAACAATGCAGTCCATTTTAGTCAGTGACACACTGTAATTGCTAACACCACTAGTAATTCCTACCATCCAAGAAGCTTAACACATGCGGATATTTGTGTATTCTCCAAAAGAGGTTAAAGTGTATCCTAGATATAGCACGCTATACTTTACCCTTGAGTGACTTAAATGGAAGGTGTAATATTCGAGGGTGTATCTGTCATTGCAATATAAAGATTGCTTTAGCTCCTGGATACTTCCATACACAGATATTTTTTATTAGCGGTTAATTTTTTGGGGACATTTTTAAAGGACAGGTGAATTTGATTGAAATCTACTATTTCTACAACTAAATATCTATTCCATAACTTTCTACATGCTTGGAATACACCTGTCTTTGTGATCAAATTGATGATAATGTGTGATTTTAAGCTTGTTGCTGTCCTAATTAGGAAGCTTGCGACTATTGAAAATATTGGAAATGCCAGAGCCTTACCCCTTTCTAATTAGGTACGTCCTTCTTTGCCTTGACATACTGAGTTCGTACTACTTCACATTTTTCTGCTAGCCGAAATTCCTGTCAAGAATTTACAGATTGAAAGATTTAAGATGCATGCGACATTCCAGTCAGACCAACGAGTTTCGCTGGGTGCTACCCTTTATATCTAGTCCAGGACCTTAATCAAAGGGCGTTATTTTCCTCCTTCTATATGCTTATTTAGCCAATCAACTCAAGAACTAATCTAAGACTCGTAAATGCATTAGTAGCTTAGCAGGAAAAAACCAATGATACATATTAAACTCTCAGAATATACTCTGGGATTTTCAGCGTTTGGAACCGTTTGGCGGCTTTAGGAAATTTCTTTTTACATTTTCCCTTTTTTTTAACTCAATGATATATATTTAAGTATAGTTATACAATAAAATCAAGAGGACTTTGACGTCTACTGATTCGAACTTCTCTTCTTCGTGTGCTCAATCCAAGAAAGAGCTCACCTCGTGTGGGTCTCCACTGGCGTAACTATCCATTTCCCTCAATTTTATAAACGCTAAAAATATTTCAGTACAAGACAGCAAATAACAACATGCTCTCTAGGCATTCAACTTAATCATTACTAATTTTTGTCGTAGCTCCACCAGACTAAGCTGGTGCAACTCTTATGTTGCCTGATTATGTCGTCTCCTATTATATAAAGAATTGACAAGCAAAACAAACAAATCTATTTGTTGTAAATATTGAAAATTTGTGTTTCTTGGTGCAAATATCCCATTCATGGATACGGGAGTAATTGGTGATGTTTTGGAGATGAGCGAAAGCTGGTAGTCTATTTCCAATAATTGTATACTAATGGAACACCAGGCAAATATGTGTTTTTGGATTCGGGGGGAAGTGCAGAAAAGACAGTTCAGAAAACAGGTATTCAAATTGAAGTGAAATATCTACGCAATTATGTAAACAGCTGTCTAGGTTTTGTGAGGCCAAGAGGGAAGAGGCCCAAACTCAGAATTCACCGACTCCAACTACACAGCATGATCTACTTCCAGTTACCAAACTCTGCTGATTTCAAGCTTCTAGGAGGAATGAACCCAGACACAGTCTTTACTTTTTATTCATTCTTCGGATGGGTGATTTTCATCGCAAGAATGAAATAGTCAAACTAAGGATTGATTCTGGAATAGCCTTAAGATGTACAACAGAACAGAAGATATCCCATTCTTGGCTTGAAAATTTATCTGCGGAGATGAAAATTTCCAGTCCAAAGTATGAAATAAATAAAAAGATCACATTGAGTTCAATACTAGTGAAGAGTAAAAAGCTGAAAAGATATAGCTATAACGGATGACTCCAATTTTAAAAAATTCATTTTTCTTCCCAGAGTTTGTATGAATATGCAGTTCTCTGGTAAGTATGTAGATCAATACATGAAATGTTTGGAACTTCTCATGTTATTCTAATTAACATTTTCCTTGACCTTCCTTACTGTCCAATTTCTTCATTTCCCCGTTCTGTGCTTATTTCACTTTCATTTGGTTGCAAATTTTACTTTAGAAATACAGTACAATTGCTAGGATGGGACGATGAAACCGAAAGAGATGTAGGACTTTGGTTTTGAGAAATTCTAGCGAGTATTTTGGAATAAATCTGTTGCGGGGTCTTAGCTTCAAGGGATTAATCCGAATAAGGCTACCGTGAAGTATCAACTGGGGAAGTTAAAGTGACTGGAACAAATGAATATGTTGAGTTGCTAAATTATGGGAATAGGCTGACTTGTTTCTAGAAATCGTCAGTTTACGAAAGCTGTAGCTGAGATGAGTTTATTGGGCAGATGGGGTGGCCGTCGATAGTACATTGAATAATTCCTGGAGAAGCAGGAAGGATGCTGCAAGATGTTCACCTTATATCATTAACATTACATCTGGAATGCTGTCAATGTTTACCATTAGAATTTAGTTCGAAGTACTTTGTTTCGGTATGTGCTAACCTGTTTGAGCTACTGTTTAGTAAAGAGGATCCAAATAGTCGCCAGACAGCATTTAACGCTGCCTGAGTTGAAAAGTCAGTACTACCACACCATCCCAACTACCGATGATATCAGTGTACTTGCCATTAGGCCAGCAAATAGTTTTAAGATGCTTGTAGCCATAAATACTTCCTCGTTTATTTTAATTAATAATTTGTTGTCACCATAAGAGCTCTCTGTCATTGTTACGAATACTGTAAGTATGAAAGAACTCATTCAAAAAAGTATGTGTCAAAGTTCCAGTCCACATAAACAAAAAATGAAACAGCTGTTATTGACAAAGTCAGGAAAGTCATGCTTCAATGTCCAATGGCAAGAGGTTCAAGGAATCTCTCCCACTTATTTTGAAATTATATATTAAGGCTGTTAGACTGTACCCCATGTAGCCCTCTTGCTGGTACGATATTCCTGTCACACACACTATATTCTATTGAAGCCATAGTTCTCACAAGAACAATGGAACTTTATGCATCCTCTCTTAATGAGAATTGAAATCGCCAAACAATCCACCATAGGTTCTAAGAGTAGAGGGTGTAACCGTACCTGAGAAGTATTTATACCTACAAAAAGTATTTCAAGTTCAGATAAACTATAGAGATTGTTTCCAAATTGCTGGTAGGTTAGGAACTAGGTACATGTCCATTTCAAAAGCTCTGTTTTAATTATTCAGTTTATTTGGAAGGAATTCTCTTTTTACACTATATTGGAACTCATGTGTATGTCTTTACTTTTTATAAACATCACTGCTAGGAGAAGTAGTAGACATTTCGTATATGTTAAATAATATGTTTGTCAAGGTGTTACCAGGAAGAGTTTCTTTCTCTCGTCAAATCGGGAGATAGAAAGCTTTTCCTGAATCAGATAAAGGAATAAATAAGCAAGTCAGAATGGACAATTCGAAAATATTGTTAATGATGTATATATATCTTTTATTTGAATGTTATTGAGCTTGACTTGTCATCCAATACTAAATTGATTGCCCATGGGTTGGTTTTGAAATCAGGGAAATCAAAAAATCCAGTAATGAGTATTTATAAATAAACACAACAACCTACATTTTCAGAAAATGTTGACGATGTACTTTTATATTACCGTTGGAATTTCACGAATTAAATATTCGGTCGTCAATCAGAATTTGCTGCAAGTATTCTCAGTTACGTTGCGTTGAACGATAATACTGATTACATTTTCGAACATCTTTTTAGTAGCTAAGTGTTGAAGTTGCATTACTCGCTGGTTTTAATGCCCCCTATAGGGCAGATCTATCAGAAGCTCATTGACTAATCCAACTTTATTATGGATGAGCGGTAATTTTCAAGCCTAAAATTTAAGCCCATTAATACACCATGTAGATAAAAAGGGTTGTCAATATCATCAATGCATATCCAATCTTGTACATAAAAAAATAAGCATACGTTGGATTCATTTGTTAGTTTTGCTTTAAATGGTTACTCAAGTTCAAGTTTTGGAGGATATCCACATCTTGAAAGAGGCAACGAAAATACTGATTGTATCTCCATCTTTCAGAAACTTGAAAGACTCTTGGTTATAAAGCAACAAAATAATCCACCGATCTTGATTAACTCAACGCTTTAGGTCGTTTTCCCTAAAACAGCCCCTTCTTTCTAGGAAAATAAAAACAAAAACCCACCGAAATTTTATGTATTGATTCATCTACAATATTCTGAAAATCCATTTATTTCTAACCATTTTGAAGCAAATAATTGAACTTTAACCAATATTTGAATACTTATGATCATAATAATTACATAATCTAGGTAGCCTTAAAAGCATAGAAATCAACCTCACCAGAAGTAACGGGTGAGTGCACGTTGTCTTGCAAGTAGTTACCGAATTTGAAGAAGACAGGAGTGTTTACCCAACTACCATCAAAAGAGAAAGTTTTGGAAACACCGTTTACACTAAAAGTAGCTTTGTCGCCTTGTTGGGTAATAGTGTAGGTGAATTTTTTACCCATTGGTTGATATGCAAATCTGGTGTTAACTTCGGCATTACCCAAGACGTGGTTTTTGTGACGGTATCCAATGTTACCCCTGTCAAAGTTAATTTCAAGCGCTTCACTTCCGTGAGCAGCACCATGGATTTGACCAATGACAATGTTTCCTGTGCTTGGAACAGAGTTAACAGCAAGAGTAGCAGTGAAAGTGTGAGATCCACCATTTGGAGTTAATTTCCAACCAGCCTTTTGACCAAATTCAACACGAGGGTACAAAGATCCACCTGTGGTAACACCGTCCGACTTAACAAACATGGACATAGTGCCCTTGGTAGTGTCATAGTAGAAGTACTCAGAAGCATATTTGTTGAGTTTATCGTCCTGGAGTTGAACAAATTGACCGTTAGATCCAGCAGTTGGCAATTGTAAAAAGTATGGAGACAAGTCAAACTTTGATCCAGGTGCAACGTAGTTAGTAGCACGAGCCTCAATTTCTGAGGCAGCTTCAGCTGGGATAAGAGAGGCTTGAACTTGGGAAAGTGCAGCTAAGGAAAGTAAAGTAGATGTAAAACGCATGCTGGTTAATTTATGTGTGAAGATATGATTGATATACCAAGAAATTCAGCTGAATTTATAGTCAGGTACATGCTGTCAATGCTCGGAATGCTGTCAAAATGTCCATGGAATTTAAAACCAACCCCTATCAACTACAAAAATGTAACATTACATATTGTGATTTCACCATTGTTCTCAACCGTCTAGATACATGTATATATTTAGCCGAGTTTTAAGATTATCGAATTTGCAGTATTTAATACATCGTGTTTCTAAAATACGGAGCCAACTAAGTTATTGGGTTCAGAAGTTAATGTTATGTTAGAAATTTCACAAGTTTTAAGATGTATTTGGACAATTTTAGACTAAATTTTAAATGAGGTAGTAGATACTTATTGACGATCGCTGAATCTCTAAGAGTTTTGTGTCTTCAAATCACATTCCATAGCAGATGTATGGAAATGTAGAAAACCATAGTTAGAAAGATTTGTGAAATTATTATACCTTTCTTTCGGAATGTTAGAAGAATATTAATTTTTACATAATTGTTAGGTAACTAATTCATTGTTTACGCGTCCTATATTCGCTGTTGAAGTGACTGGATAAGCATATAGAAAGGGGGATACGGAACTCTATAAATAGGGTCCTGTACTAGGTATGATATCCATTAGGGATACTTGCGGGGTGGACTGAAACTTTGCATTGCATCAATTGTATGAATGTGTAAGTTTTAGGTGAGAAATGCAACGGGTAAATATAATGGAACGTTGTACGATTTCAGCTTTTCAAGAAACGAAAGACCACTCTATTTTTGGAACTAACAAAGGTAAGATTCTAACAGTAATTAAAATTCAGACCCATTTAGTGTCGAGAATTTCGGTGCAACTCCAAATGATACATATTCTGGTACAAAAGAATTACCATAAAGAAGACGTACTTCCAAAATGTTTCAAACTGAGATTCAAGCCGGAATGTACATATTCTTTCACATAGCTCAGCTACAATTTTCCAAGAAGAGGGGGCTTTTTTAAAATCAGTACACTGGTAAACAAGGTGTTCGTCATCTTTTATTTTGAATATTTCTTCAAAGATAGAATCCATGAAATCTAAATATAATTGAGTTTTTTTAATCTGACAAAATAAAACTGCAATTCATGCTACCATCATATATTCTAGATTAAGTTACCACCAATATGGTATCTACATTACTCTTTTTAAAAGAGAGTAAAGTACAGATGCTCCAAACAGTCAAAAAACTTATACATATGTGAATTTTGTTTATCTTTTGCTATTCAGTGGAAGTGATTACGAAAAGAAAGTCTGCTACAATTATAAAACTTTGCTTTATGTTTATACATATGTAATGAACATCTCCCTCGATAGATTATGCAATATATTTATTGGGATACTGAGATGTTAAAGGCCCCGATCATGGAATCATTGTAATCATATCCGACACGCAGACATAGCATAATCTACCGGGGAAGATGTTCATTACATGATACTGTCAGGTTCCAGTAAAGGAAAGATTATCAATAATTGTTTTGACCGGTATTTGTTTATTTCCCTAAAGAGGAGATTCAATAATAGTAATTAAAACTATCTTCAATAATTACTTTCAACCTGTTCAGATAAGCAACAATTGTATATTATCAATTATCAATTCATAAAGCTAAATGAGCTCCTAGATATTATGGCATGCTTACAAGCAATTATATTGGTATATTAGCATATATTGTGGTAATAAATGTCCACGTGGCACATTTTTGAATCACATCATCTTTGGGTGTACATGAAATTTATGAGAGTTCTTAAATCATTTTCCCAAATAGGAAGTGTGCAACTCTAGATATAAACTGAAAACTGGAATAGGGCATTGAAATATCAAGAAGGGATCAAAACGTTTAGATAAAATACAAATCCGTAAGCAAGCTCAGTGTGTATTTATTAACCATTAGTACTGACTGTCCACTAAAATAATTTTTTGATGGTGAATTCTTTACTGAATTTATTCCAAAAATTTAGGTAATTTTTTCTAAAAAAACATAACCTATTTCATAACATTAAGAAGGACACTCTGCAACTCCAAAAAATACTGGACGAGTCCGGAGTCGAACCGGAGACCTTTCCCATGCTAAGGGAACGCGCTACCAACTACGCCACACGCCCATTTTCTGAAAAAAAGAGAGGATACGACCCAAATTACACGGTCTCGGTACGATGGATAAAAATTCCAGTCTCCATAAAACCCCGACGCCATAGTACGTAGAGATTTGCATCCTAATTAGTGTTATAAACGTATATTTTATAGTTATTCAAGTACAATATATGAAATGTTGATAAAAAAATCGGGGAATCGAGAAAATTCACATAAAAGCAAGATGCCATGAGACGTACTCATTTGAATCATATATGGTGTTAGAAACATATTACTTATACTTGTTACTTGTTTAAGCAAAATATATGACATGTTGAGAAAAAAGCCCGTATTTTCCCTTTAAATTGTTATATCAAATTTCTATATGTACAAAAAGCACGATATGTCATTCTGAAACCTCATTAAAGTCTAATAAAACATCATCTATTATTAACAATGTGTTATTTCCAAAACATTGTACCATCCTGAATTTTACTTGCAACGGTTCAATTTCAATTTGTACGATAAATCGATACTTCTTTGCTATTTAAATCCTATTCAAAAAGAATTATGGGCAGCTAACCAAGAGTTAACCACAACAAAAATAGAATAACCGGGTATCATTTTTTAAATCAACTCAAATGAGTTTAAACTAACACGATTATCTAACTTAAAGCCTTTTATTATTTCTGTTAAGAATTATTTTCTTCAAAAAAGGAACCTGGTTTCTAAATGATACAAGAGCTTTTTCAATTCGGTTTATTCTATAGTAGATATATTTATATAGTTATCGATTGAATATATGACAATGATGAAAAACCAAGTGGCTGGAACAACCACCATATAAGCATGACGCCATGGCACATACAAAGTTTATCCTTTGCAGGGAATCAAATCTTTTCTTCTGTTTTTTTATTGTTAGTCTTTTTATGACGTTGGTAACTTGTAATTTTGAAATGTTGGATTGACTGACTGATTAGATAAGAATACAGAAAGAATAATGTGGAAGGTAAGTGTGATATGGGAGAATAAATATACACGATATTCTCTAACCTTTAGGATAATAGGTTTATACAATCAACAGCTTTAGTTAAGCTTCCTAGGTGATAGGGAATACTAATGGTATTATCGATAGCAAAAGGAATCAGCTACAGGATTGTAGTATTAGAAGTATATAATAGTAATACGGAGGTATGAGGGTAGGACCAAGACACCCATATTTTTAGAAAATAGCCTGCTTATTATTACCTGGTGTCACATGCACACAAATTAGGTACTGGTGTTGCAAAAGGCCTAGAGAGAAACCATCCTAGTAATGTTTTCGATCTAATATATTAGTATTGAAAGGTACAAGACTGAAACATCATCGATATAAAAAGATTTGTATTGTATTAACCACTAGAAAACAACAAAAGAAACAGTCCAAAATACATTCCCCCAACTTATACATCTGTGACTGGAGAGCCGTCCAGCTATGCTGGTCCAATTCATGGAGTTACTTTTCTTGTAATTCAGTACGATTGTTAGGCTATTATTGCGTTGTTTAGAGGTCTTAGATAGTTGTTGACTTGATTGGCTATATAGTATATAGAAGGGGAAATGTGGGAGCCTTTATATAGGACCCCGGACTAGATGTGTAAGAGGGGAATTGGGATATCCAAGGCTAATGGAATCTGGCAACATCGAATGATCTGTGTTCCATAGTAGTAACCGATAAGGCCGTAGCAATCCGAATTGCCTAATTAGGACTGCCAAGGGAAGTTCATTACAACAATATCAACTTGAATGGTATTAAATTATCCTCAAAATGTCGTCCTCGTGCTATCCATTTCTTCTTCAGCTTATTATTATTTTATCATTGGTTCAAAAATCGATCTCTTATGATCTTGTTATTCTCTTTCCACTTTCTGATGAATATACACCAACGTCGTGATTCTTACAAAAAAAGGTTATAAAAATACTTCTAATAAATATTAATGAAGACGTAAATAAGACTTGAAGGTTCAAAGTATGCGAGTTGTTTTGATCCCATTATTTATTCCTCAATGATAACCTCAATGATGCTTTCCACTACACAAACTAAGAAAGCAGTTCGGTGCTATACTAAGAGTTTTTGTGGAATTCAAGTGAAATTTAATTGGGTCAATATGTCATTGAACTCCCCTTCTCCTTCCAAGGACCGCTGTAGGAGCTTAGTCAAGTACATATAGCTTCTGATTACTACATTAGACAATCACACATTGAAGGAATTAAATTGAATGGATATTTCTGCTTTTTATTTGCTTTTCTCTCTCGAAATTCAAATAAAAAGTTGATGGAATTGGGTTATGAAAAATTAAATGACGTCATATGATGGAAAAATGTGTTCTTTTTTTGAAAATTCATATTCAACCAACATAATGCACGGAAAGTAGATGCAAGCCAACCTGAATATTCATCCATTGCAACATTATTCTTGTAACTTCAATGAACTTCTCTGTTCCTGTAGATCTACGTAACCTTCAATGAGTAGAACTCCACCTCTCCCGTAGTCACCTGACTTGACTTATCTATCAAATAGTTTCCTGCTGTGAAATGAACATTTTGATCTTTCCAAGAGTCCCCAAATTTGAATGTTTTCGAAATGCCGTTTATATTTACGGTTGCAAGGTTCCCAGATTGCGATATTATATATGAAAATCTCTTCTTGAGTGCGAAGTTCTTCACTAGAACCATCTGAACCTCTTGAGAGTCAACCTCGGACTTAATTCCTACGGCGATATCGCCCCTATTCCATCTGATCTTGAGCGCTTCTGTTCCCTTAGACCCGCCATTGATTTGTCCAACAACAATCTTGCCCGTTCTAGGAACCTTGTTGACTGATAAGGTGGCACTGAGGGTGTGCTTCCCTGCCGTCCCGAGACTCCATTCATTGTCATCGCGTAGCTCGGTTCGAGGAAATTTGGAATCAGCCGTAGTGACACCGTCCGACGAAACCGTGAATAGCATGCCAGAGTCCTCTAGGCGGAAGTATTCAGATGCATAATTTCTGAGTGCCAAGCCATTGTACTGTTCTATTTCGGTGCCATTCGCTACTGGCAACTGCAAGGTAAATGGCGATAGTTCGAATTTTCTTCCGGGTGCCTTGTAGTTTTCCCGGGTTGCTAGATGTGACACAGGAACTGTAGCAGCTATTACGGACGTGATGGCCAAGGATGTAGTAATAAGAAAATGCATTCTCTTGATGATTTTGTAGAACAGGACCTTAAGCCTCATTTATATCCTTTTGCACATATCGATGACCCAAAAAATATCAGATGCAACAAGAGTTTGTACAGTTTACATGTTTGACGCTTCAAAAGTTTCCAATATGAACTTTCCTTAAAAAAACATGTTTGGAAAACCTTTTTGGACTACCTTTTAAGACCACCTATTTGGAACTACTCTGCCTAACCGTCCTGCCAAATTCGATCCCAAGTATTTCCATTGCTCTTCCCTCACCAGTTTCATGTTTGATTTGAGGCATTTCTGTGATTTAAGCCACCTTTACTCTCCAAAGAAGGTATCATTTTATCTTCGTGATAATTAAAGAATCATTTGGTATCCTAAATTAGGGCAAGAGGAGTTACACTTATGCTTATGGTGCATTCAAAGGAACTTTTACAAGCAAATGACTGATTAGAACAATATGACGGAGTTACTTATTCGGATCAAAAAGAGGCTTTAATCCGAGGGGGCTTATTGTTGTGCAAGTGAATATTTCGTATACCTTTGTCAGGGTACTTGTTGCTTTTTCCTGATCAAGAATGTAAACATCGTTCTTTTTCCATGTGCTTTTTGATAACTGGACAGGAGTCTTCTAGATATTACTCGACGCGGCATTAATTGACCAGTTGAGTTTGATCCTAAATTGTCTAACGATATCATCAGTAAACTGGCATAGCGTCCTAATTGAATCGAAAGTTAACCAGAAAGGACATGATTGAATTATAAATACGACATATTACTGTGGAAATCAAGTGGTATTGATTAGGTTCAAAATTTATTACAAGGGAGTTCGTTAAAAACGGCAGATTTTATAAGTTTTATTGTAATGAGTATAAATCAGAAGACATGGCTCACAATAGTAATAGATAGAGACCTGTTGTCAGTTTCCTGAGGATTCTTGATGCTTACAGTGGGTGTGAAAAGTTTACTCATCTCTTGTCTGGTTCTGGTTGTGCTCCTACTTTGGCATAAAAAAAGAACCAAGAGCCACAACTGAAATATAGAGTATCATCTAGTTGTTTACGCCTATAATTAATAATATTCTACACTAGTATTTAAAATTTCTTAAGAAGGAGATATATAATTGCTAGTAGTGTTGTTAGACTCTTTCTACTCAATCCCTCATACTTGCATGTAGGTTTTTTGACAAAAACATCTCTCAGATTTCAAGTACATTTAAGATGAGGAATGAAGTGATTAAGAATTAAATTAAAGAAAACCCCAAAATGATTTTGGAATAATCTTTAAATGTTCTAAAAATATATTGTAGCATGTAGGATTGGTAGAATTTCATTTCCTTTTCCGGTAAAAAGATCCCTCGACTGCTGTACAAACTCGAGAACAAAATACAAAATACAAAAATTCTGCTTCCAGCCCTGACTCCCACCCCTACCTGTGAGTTATTATATAATACTAGAATTCCATGCTTACCTAGCTCAGAACTAATTGGAAAACAAAGTCTTGTACTCATATAATGAAGTATAAAAGAGTTTCAATTAAACTCAACCCTAGCTGGAACGGACAGTTTAACACAATAGAATCAGAGATTTATTTAATCTTAGAAGGAACTTCAAGCTATGGGCTAAAGTACTACATTATTGAATAATCCTGAATTCACTGCCCTCGAGCTTGTATTTCTTTTTCATGGAAATGAATATTTATTTCTGGTTAGTTTAATAATTTCAGTCTTTAGAAGTTAAAGTACTAGTGGAATGAATGATTCTTACATTATGAATCTATTATGTTATTATAAATACTACAATACTGCATTCTGTGGTTTAGAAATGTAGTCAGAGTCATGAAGTTAGCTCTTGAGAATTCGTTTTCATTTTGTCACAGGCACATTTTGATGATTAGCGCAGGTTTCTTGGTAACACTGAATATGTAATTTTTACTAGCTATATTTGTTAAAAAAAGACGAGGTCATTTTGTCTAGCTCAGGAGACATTGAATCATACTTCTTTTTCGTAGATCGAGTCTATAAAGATTGAAACAATTTTAATACAGTGTTTTTTGTGACTCCATAATCCTTATAAACATACATTTTTCTATGCTTCGGAATCGAAAGTTGTCTAATTATCTCAAGTATTCTCTTGAATTATTAGTATAGTCTCAATCAAGATACCGTGTATGACGTAAGATTTTTTTTGGAGCGTTTTATGGCTGCAAATTTAGGAGAGAAAACATAAAATTCAATTCAAATAGGAAAAACTCATTCTAATACATTCAATTCATAGAATCACATTTCATTTGTTTAAGCAAGATGTGTTTCAAGAAAAGTTCATCGGATAATCAGTAACTGGTTCAGCATAGAGCTTCGAAGGGATATTTCAATTGTAGTTCGTTAATCTTCGACGTTTCATACAAAGAATTCTTAAACATTCACTGTATATTAATCCTTATGCTTTAAGTCAAGTATTTCCATGCTTTCTTGTAGATGAAAGTATCGCTACATAATATTTGATCATTCTCGTGTATGAACTCATTAAATTTCAACATTCAACAATAAATTAACAGCATTTACTAGGAACAAAACAAAGATAACCTTCATATTGAGTATACTAAATGGTTAAATTTTAGTGAGTCAATTCGCTCCATTATTTCCAAATTATTTTCATCAACAATATATGAGTATTCTACTAGTTCATCCAAGTAACAAGGAAATCAAGAAATTCTATGGTATTTTTACTTATATTTTCAAGAATTGTATTTACTCAACAAACAGAAAAGAAGATTTAGTCCAACGATGATAATTCTCTCCTTCTGGGAGCTGGCACCCATCTACCCTTAACAGTCCAACTTTTTCTTGGATCTGGGTAACTGGTATCTCCGACTGTACCAACTCAAATGTTTCCAAGTCATATAACACCCAAAGAAATTAAAATGGCAAGAATTCTTGAACCGCTGCTTCACCAAGACTATTGGTGAATTTAAAATGAATTTAGACTATTGTTCTACCAGAATTTAAAAATAGTAGATCTTTGGCCGAGTTTTGACTGATGGAAATAAACATGTCTGTGAAATCCACAATGACATCAAGATTAGGAATCGCATTAATATCAAGAATAGTCCAAGCTCTGTTACTACATATATAGTCTGAACTAGCTAGTCTTTGCTGGGCAGAGCTATAGATATTAACAGGTTTTCAGTCTTTTGCTGACTTGTTTCTAAACCATTTTACACCTTGAGCAGAACTCAACTAGCTCCATAAAGCCTGCGAGGTAACAGGAATCAAAGTTTCTCAATTCAAAACGTACTAGGACTGTCGAGATTTTCATCTTGCTTTCAGGCGATGATTTAGTCAAGCTTTCTAACACTCATACAGACACGTTTGCGTTCCTGAGATCCAATTTAGCAAACTTCTCGGCCTTGATCTCTAATAGACATAGAATAGGAAGAGATGTTATATTAATTAGATTGAGGTCCCTGTAGCTCAGCGTTTCTTTCTGAAATTGGTACTATTTCAAAATTTCTTAAAAAACTGTAATATGAAATTTTGAAGTCTTCACGAAAACATTAATTCATTTTAATTATTTAATTCATCATTGACATACTCTTCACCAACATGGATGTTTTGATTTAATCTCTATCATTACTAAAGAAACCACCTACTAAAATGTATAGCTAGTTACTAGATAAACACATGTTTTATATATAAAAAGAAAAACAGAAAAATAACAATTTACAGCCCCATCACACTAACGTGAACAATATTGCTAGAAGAGAAGCGTCCGTGCTCTCCAGTGGAGCAGAAATGGCTGTCTTTTCAACCCCGAGGTTTCCTGTGATGTAATTTGAGAAAGGAGCCAAGATGAATCACTGTGATCCTGGTTGTTGTTTATGTTCCAAGATGAACCCTGGATGATCTCCTTGAAGAATTTTGGAGAATGAAGATTAGGAAAGATGGTCTGCATGAATCTTGCAAGTGACTTTTGAATCTACCATGTAAGACCACTCGAAGAGAAACTCTCTTCCTAGGCCCATATTAGTATATACCAAAGTAGTATATGAACCTATGTGAATTATTATCTGTTATCTAATCATGAAGAAGTATCGCAAGGATATTTATTCTTTTCTTAATTGTTTGGTAACTATTTAAAAATTGTTTTCTTCTTTCAAACCAAAAAAATTGAGTTAGATTATTTTCATTTTTTGCAAAAAAAAATTAAAAAAAGCATAAAAAATAAATCATCAGTTTTTTGCCTAAAACGGAATCCTCCATTTGAATTCCGGAATTCACATTCTTTGAAGTTCACAGCTATACGATTGATTTCAATCAAGTAAAAGGTAATTAAAGTGAAAATTTGACTCCCCGAGAATGGGGCATGTATTGTTAATTTAAGAGATTCCAAAATCTGAGATTTTATGAAGAGTCTTAAAGAGGTCCATCTTCTCCGTGATTACTCTATTATCAATTCCATCAGTACAGCATCTGCGAGACTTCAGAATGGTGATTTAAAATAAACAGCCTTTCGGTAGTTTACGAATTATTACCGATCTTTAGACGGCAAAGACACCATTCTTGTGCGTGCTGCTTGGAAATTGTGTTTACTTTCAATTGATAATCTATTGTTACTAGAGAACGTGGCTGGTCTTTAAACAAGAGTAATCTTGATACACAATATCTTGTTCAATTCCATTGTCAATTAATAAATTTTCAAAATATACACTACAGCTGCAACCAGTAACAGACCTTCCTTATCTTCACTTTATCTGCAACAGTGTATGAATAATTGAAACCATATCAATCAAAACGTTTCCATCCGTCTACAAGTAGCACAAACATGTCATAGTCCTTCTGTTGCGATTTGCCGCGTGGGTGAAATGTTTCAAAAGAAGATGTTGCAAGTTCTCGTTGTTCTTTTCAAGTAAGCTTGACAAGATTCGACCCCAAGCCCTGGAACATTTTAGAAAATAAAGCTCACCTGTTAATGTTTTCTAGAAGGAGGTCATTCAACCAAGAATTAGAAGGAATTAATGGGGCTATTCATTTTTATTTCAAGCTCTGCAAATATACGAAAAAAAAACCTCCTCTGAAGCCGAGGGTATGCAAATAAGAACAGAATGTCATTTTGACACAATTGACGTTTAAAAATAATGCCAAAATAACACAAAAGTCGATTTTGACGTTATCTTCAATGGAGATCTATGCCATCGCATATCATGTTGAAACCATCAACATTCCTGGAAATTGCCGTTGCTTTGCAAGTTCTGGTAGGAATCGGTTGCAATGTTTCCTGAGAATCTACATCACAAACACACTAGCTATTCAACATGATCTTAATCGTCAATTGCAGCACCAACTATAAAAGGCTAATATCTGCTCTCATCATCAACGTCTTCCTATCCTTCATTATCCCCACATTCGCTTATATCCCGACACTCGTTTATAATGTTTCTTCCAAACGTCTTGGCTTTCCTTGCCCCACTCTTTCTTAATGCTCTTTTAGCTGCTGCCTTTAACGCTGCTGGTAACGACAACGTCGCTGTCTACTGGGGCCAAGGGACCTATGGTCAAGAAAAGAACTTGGGTTTTTACTGTGAAAACACCCCAGCTGACATTATCATTCTTTCATTCTTGATAAACTTTCCAAATACCAATTTGGATGTGAACGACTGCGATGACCGTTACCCAAGTGGTCTTGCTCACTGCTCATCGGTTGCAAACGATATCAAGAAATGTCAATCCATGGGTAAGAAGATCTTCTTGTCTCTTGGTGGTGGTGATGGTAAGCACGGTTTCAACTCCGACGGTCAGGCCACCAGTTATGCTACCACCTTGTGGAACAAGTTCGGTGGTGGTCAAGACTCTGAAAGACCATTCAATGATGCCAAGGTTGATGGTTTTGATTTTGACATCGAAGACAAGCACCCAACCGGTTACGCTGCTTTGGCCAGAGAATTGAGAAACAAGTTTAGCAGCGACAGTTCCAAGCAATACTACTTGTCTTCCGCACCTCAATGTGTCTACCCAGACGAGTCTGTTGGTAACGCTTTGCAATACGCCGGTTTTGACTTTGCTTTCATCCAATTCTACAACAACGACTGTGAGTTGAGCGGTAACAATTTCAACTGGAACACATGGAGCACTTTCTCTCACAAGACCTCCTTCAACAAGAACATCAAGTTGTACGTTGGTCTTCCAGGTGCCAAGGACTCTGCTGATGAAGGTTATGTAACTCCAGAAAGAGTTCAACAACAGTTGAGCAGCCACAATGTTTTTTCTGATCCAAGATTTGGTGGTATTATGCTTTGGGAAGCTAACGATGCCTACTCCAACAAAGTCAGTGGTGGCAATTATATTCAAGCCATGAAGAACATTGTTACTAGAAAGGGTTCCAGAGACGTTTATGAACAAACTGTCGAAGCTACCTCAGTTACAGAGTACCCAGAAACCACCATTGCAACTCCTTCCGCTTGGTCTCCAATTCCAACCACATTTGTTACCATCACTAGAAGCATTTAGTTTTTCTTAGATTTTTATGATCCTGTTGATTAGCCCAGTGATTGTATTCTAGTGAAGGTGTATTAAAAGATGAAGTATATTATCTAGTTAAGGTCTGTTATCCGGTAACCGTATAGCTTGAGTGAAAGTATACTCTCTCAAGGTTACATATACTTCCACATACTCAGGATCCATCATATCTAACGTACTCAGAACTCACGACATATTGCGCCATCCTTTCTCTAATTTAGCCCGTCAATTACTATATTATCAATGATCAATATTCGACCCACTAGGTGGCGTAGCTTACTAATTATACAGTCTATACAATCTTCGGACGGGAATCAACGGAAATAAGATTTCAAAATATAACGCTTTTTCAAAATCATCGGAATTAAGATTTCAAAATCTTAACGCTTTTTCAGAATCAACTCTTGGTTTGGAAATTAATTTCCAGCGGTATGAATATTTCCAATCCGGCATGAACAAAAAGTGAAAAGATTGTATTGATCCTAGGCAAGAAAATTCCGGTGGCCAGTATGATAGAATACTGTGTATGAACATTCCCGTACAGTAAAAGGACTGTAGTAGTTAATATTTCTTTGTGTAAATTGATCTTCTCCACCTTTCGATGTATATATACTAATCATGAATCATGAATTATCACGAACCAGGATCAATCACGAAATAGCCAAGAACCAGGAACTAATAACGGACAAACCAATCATCAAATACATTCACGTACTCAACTCGTAACATGTCTACGCGTACCTCCACGTGTACCTCCAACCTTAGTACCTACCTCCCCCAAGAATTGGTCCACTCTATTGTCAATTACCTCCCACGTGAACTTCTCCTCCACTTAGTCGACCAATCAGACTTAGGAAAACACGCCTTCAATGTCTACTGCTCTACTATAACCGTTGCTAGTTCTACCCTGTTGCGGATGTTGTACTTGAACGACCTCGCACCTCTTGAACCACTAGACCTTACCAGGTTGCAGTTTTCTCAAACGTTTCAGGAAATTGACGAAGACCAACCGGATATTACCACTTGCTTACCTCTCTGGTTTGAGTACCTAGTGGAATCCAACGATTGGTTTAAACCATCTACTGTGCGCTTTGAATCCATGGAGGACCTTTTTGATTTACATGAACGAAACCCGTCTGTATTGAAAAGGATCGGAAAGATTGTAATTTCAGTAGAACAGGGTACTAGAATTCACATAGAGAAATTGGTTGCTTTACCTTACAATATCTATTTCAACGTATCTTCAATACGGACGACTGTACACGCTGATATTATTGATCAAATTCCATCCCCAAAAATATTGAAAGAATTTCCACTGAATATGTTGCGTCTTACAAATGACGAAACTCCGCTATTATTGCCTGAATCAATTACAAAGGTATTATATTGGAGCCGGCCCGCTCCAATTGAGGGCTTCGGTTTCACCAAAACCTTAACTTCTCTTTCTATTTCCTTCTGTTGGGATTTAAACAGTTTGCAAGGTTTATCTAAAGCAGACTCGTTAATAGAATTGAACATTTCCGACAGCCAATCACCTTCTTACCTTGAGTTCCCTGACAGTCTCAAGTATTTGCTGCTTGATTTCAACAAACAATTTGGCGAGACGCTCAAGAAACGGAAACTTTCAACCAAAAAGTTACTTCTTCCGCCCAATTTGTTATCTTTGGCTGTTAAAAATTTGAACAATTTCAGCATTGCGTCCCTGGATCTACCAACAAGTTTGGAAGATGCTCACTTCGTGAATTTTTCTGTTAATTTTGATTGCAAAAGACTTCCATCTGGTCTCAAAAGTGTAACTATTACTAACTGCCTTTCCAACCCAATCATTGATACTGAGTGGCCGAATGCATTGGTAGAATTAAATTTAAACAAGAACAATCTTCTGGATTGTGGTAGTTTATCAAGTTTGAACAATCTAGAGTATTTGAACTTGAGTGGAAATGATTTGATAGACTTTTCCTCACTTAAATACCCCCCAAACGTTGTTGAATTACATATAGGAGAGTCCTCAAGTCCCTTGGACTTCACACTGCTTAAATCATTAAGGATAGTGAACCAAGATCCAGACATGAGGAATTCTGTCACTGCTTCCACAAAACTCCCTGACAGTGTAAACTCAATGCATCTTGAGTGTGACTCACTTGAAGAATTACAAGATTTTAAGTTCCCCTTGAATTTACGTGAGCTCTACTTGAAGTCCTCAGTCTTGTTACCCAGTGTTAATAAAGTGTTGGATGAACAGGTTCCCAAATGTATAACCAAATTAGCTTTAGAAGTATCTGGAAAGGGGTGTCTCAGATTAGCTTTCCCTGAATTACAACTACTTTCAATCACGAAACACGATGATACTTTGGAAATAGATGCCGATTTAACGGAATGCAGATCCTTAAGAGAAGCTCGTATTTGTGGCCTGCTCACACCTTTGAATTGGGACAACTTTCCTGAAAGTGTTTGCAATATTTCTGTAACCGATGGCGGAATTGAGAATTTAGTTGGAGATATCCATAGATTAAAGAACTTGAAGTCCCTAACTTTAAAGGAAAATAACTTTGGAGGTCTGTTTGCAACAAAAACTTTCCACACTCCTCCCAATTTAGTATTTTTAAACTTGACCGAGTGTGGGTTTGAAAAGTGTGATATAGAATTGAACCAACTTCGATTTATCTACCTGGAATATAATCTACATTCGGGGGAAGATGTCCACATGATATGCGACAAAATTTTGAAGAGCAACAATGATACCATTTTTGTGATAAAGGATGATTTGTATTGGGAAGAGTTTGAAGGAATCTTGTTTTGCGCCATGGCTAAGTAATCAAGAATAAATTACCTATTCGAAAATTCTTGCATAAATGATAGTATAGTGCTAATTTGAATGGAAGTACTCAAAAATACAAAACACTCCTTTAACCTACCCGACTAAATATAATTTCTAAAAATATATATATTTAATTATCAAAGTAGCTTAAGTAACCAGGTCTAACTAGAATAACCACAGATTTAAAAATCTGCTGGATGTTGTACATAATCATTGTGGCTTAACCAAGGCTAATTAATAGATAAATACTCGTTAGTTGTTTTTTGTGGCTGAATGTAGAACAAGACTACTAAGTTAGAGTGCATCTCACAGTTTCTAGATCAATCACTCTAATACCATTAAATAGAGTGTACGTGAGGGAACGGCTAGATTGTCTCTTAACCATCTAGATTGTGGTTACATAACCTATTAATAAGACTAGACGTACTTAACTAGTCCTCTTTACAATCATTTGACTTTTAATTAATATCAAGCACCATAACAAGCATGAATTCTTGTCCATTAATTTTATTGAAGTTACGATTGAGCTACGAGCGAAGCCAGTAGCTCTTCTCCAGTAGCTATGCTTTCACAAGCTTGAATAATTACTTGATTTTCAGAATCAACTGTTAGGCTTCTCAGAGTGTTGGTGTTGTTTTGAGAATTAATTTACCATGGTATGAATGTTTACGGTCCCAGGTATGAATAAAAAGTGAAAGGACTGTACCATTAGAAATTAATATTCAAACCAAGAGATGATTCTGAAAATTCCTCAGATTTAACATGGAGATGAGAATTTCATACTTGGATTGACATTTTGGATAAGGAATTCGGAAATTTTTTGATCACAGGTATGAATAAAAATTGAGTTTATCTTTTAGTTATTATAATCTTGATTTCGGAAGCTAGTTATATCCGACTGGAGTGTTATGAGTAACTAAATGTGTAAATGTGTGAATTTCTGTGAGAATGTTGGCTAATGGATCAAAGATGAAGTCGTACAATCTCAGGGTGTCAACACAAGGAAGATTTAATTAAACGGAAATTGGGTAACCCGAACAAATTTCTAAAAAGGAGTTGATAAAGCTAGTAGAATAAAGAGTACACGTACACCAAAGAAGAGAAGTAACAAGAGAAGACCACCAATACCCAAACAAACAGTCAAGTAAACGAATTAGTTGTACAAGAAAATACGCAGCAACATAGCTTGTATTTTCAATCTCGAAGGGATTACAAAAAATTCAATATTTTACAACGACGTCATCATCTATTATTGTATCTAATCAAGATCGTCATTGAATGATGGAAACGGAATAGATATGTCATTCAACTATTTGTAAATACCCAATAATCGATCCACTAATTTTTTTTACTAACACTATTTGGCTAAATAATAAAAATAACACACACAGAGAATATGGGACAAAGTGAAGGGAGATCAATGTGATTTTCCGGAAAAGCAGATGTATTAATCAGGTGGTTCGGATGAATTGTTGCTGTCTGCATGGTACGGCTTTTTAGTTTTCTTTCAGGGATAGTTTTAGGGGGTAGGACCCTAACAAGATATTCCGTAATTCCGGAATAATGTGGATAATCCGGTAATCACAAATACAGCACAAATATTTACCTTTCAATAGTAATACAACATAACGCATACCTTTGTATCATAGAAGAATACATTTACTAGATTTTATCGATGTAGTTTAGTATCTAGTACAACGACTGTGCTTTTCAACTTTTTTGAACTTCCAGCCCTAAACTATTCTTTCACCAAATACTGGGAATTTCTCGTACAAAACACATATTGAACAAATTGCTGCTGGCGTGATTGTATTAACAGGCAATTTTACGAGATCTATACCCACATTTCGTTGTTACTACTAGTTTTATTTTGTAACTGGAACCCCTTCCTTATTGGGAAAACGTATGATGTCAAGTGAGAATTCAGGAATCGGAAGGACCTGTCAAAATTCCAATAAGGCATGTTGACAGTTCTAATAATAGACGTTGAAACTTAAATTAATTCACAGAAACCACACCTGTGTGTGTATAAATAAGAGGCATCTTGTTCCCAGGTCTTCAAATTTGTATCTCCCTATCAGTTTCTCAAATATGAAAGTCTCTTCTACAATCACCCTTTTCGCCTTATCAGCAATTGCATCTGCTACCAAGTTCAACTTGCTTTCTGATTGTCCTAGAAGCAATTTCGAAGGAAAGTATATAGGCTCTTCAAATGGCGAATTGATGCTTGGTGGTCCTGCAATAGATTTCGTGTTGAATGAAGACGGTTCTTTATTTAACACCTATACCAGCAAATACATTACTTTGGACAGTGACGGAGTTTACAAGGAATCTGATACCCCAGACAGAAGCTTTGGTATCAACAGATCAACCTTGGTTCACGGAAACGACCCATTCATTGCCTGTCCTTTTATTAAGACTACCAAGATAACCACCAGCTGTAAGTTTCGGGGTGCTGCACTTACTCTCGATGTGAAATACGTTGACGAACCACAACAAAATTCCACTACAGCAGAGACCACCTAACCACTTGCTACATATACTGCAATCTAGAGTCGAGCAGGACCAAGCCATTTGAAAAAATTTTATGTTATCCAATTCTGAAATCCATGCAACGCGACATAGAATTCCTCGTATATATTTCCAAAAATACTCAATACAACTTCAATTTAAATATAATTATAACGCAGTGTAGTTGAGTTAATACCAATAGTTGCAAGTTTGCGACACAAAATGATTTTTTAAAAAACACATCATTTAAAAGGAAGGTTTATAAAAAGGAATAAGGTGTTTCATATGTGTTCATTGGTTCCTGTAGTTTTGTGCATTGACTCTGCCAAGCCAGCCATGGTTTAGTTTAGTTTAGTTTAGTTTAGTTTTGAATCTGGGGATAGTTTAGAAGCCTAAAATTCCCGGAGCTATTATTAGCAAAGACGCTCAGCGCTAAACACTTTTAGTCCTCTTACTTTTTGTTCATAGTTCGAACTGGGAATATTTAGACCTGGAATTTAATATAGTATTCTTTCCAATAACAAGGTTCGAATTTTTATTTTATGAGGAATTTCAGTTCAAGGGTGTGGATTAAAAGTCAAAACACCGTATAATCTTCCAATCTACTTTGATTCAGTAAATCCAGTGAATGAGCTCAATCCAACAAACATAGAGTACCAATAAATAGGGGCTCAAAATCCGATCCAATGCTACCCTACAACCCTGTATTTAGGGGTCGTTTCTTCGGTGATTAAGAATTCGTTTAACACAACGACATATCAATAATACGAGTTTTGCAAGATGCATTCTATTTTTCTTGGGCTGCAAACCAGCATTCTCTAGCTAAGCTTTCTGGATTGCTAGTGGAGCAATATTAACTATGAAATATAATTGTTGATGGTTCAGCTGAGCCCATGCTTCATCATAGCTTGCTCTTTATTCTCTTCAAAATAAAAAAGAAAACACGACAGTAGGTAGGAAACGAAGGATAGGGATCTTGTTTCCTATTTAGAACTGGCACTCGAATGGTTCTTGATGGACTATGGGCCAACATTAGTATTGATTCTGCTTCATGATATTCGTGACACTGCTTGTGAATACTTGATAATATAGTTCAGTACTGAGTAGAATGGGTTGCATTTATATGAACGAATTTAGCATCAAGACAATCTGTTAGGATTTTCAACGATAATGCTCTTTAGTTCGATGAAATGTGCGGTTATGATCCCATGAAACCCGCGATTTAACCTAGTTCTTAGAACACCAATTAAAGAAAACACCCAATTCATCTTCATACACCAAACAAACATTATATCCTTCGCCAAACAACAACTTCAAACTTCACGCTCATACAGCTTTTTGATTTTTTTATTCGTACCTGGGATCAAAAATCAATACATCCATTCTTGAAGCTACGAGCGAGGCGAGGAGCTCTTCTGTCATGACATGCTAAAATATTAGCTATTCTTTCGTAAAGTAAAAATTTTTGGTCTTGATTTTCAGAATGTACTCTTAGATTGAAAGATTGTTTGAGTATTCCAGAGGTCATATAGTAAAAAGACTGTATGAATAATTCACGAGGTTGAATGAAATTTCCAAAGACATACGAAAATTTCCAGAAGTTGATTAAACAGTCAACAGACAGTACTGCAAGTGAGAGCATGTAAAGCTATGTAACCTCATATTAAGCTCATAAACCTAACAGCCTCATAACTTGACATACCTTTGGTTTGTTTTGCTCGCCTTATCTGATAGCGTCATTACACAACGCATTACATAATATCAGTATGACTCAATTCGAGATTTCGATTTTTCACTTTTTATATCAGACTAATTTTGACAGTGTTTTCTAGCCCATTATCATGTCGATCTACATTATTAACGTCGAGTCCGGCAATTTGAAGTCGCTCACCAATGCGATCAATTACATAGGGGATTATTCTATTTCATACATCCACAATGGTGCCGAATTCCGCGAGGTTGACTCAAAAATACACAAGTTGATCTTTCCTGGGGTCGGGAACTATGGCCATTTTGTTGATGAATTGCAGAAAAGAGATCTTGTCGAGCCTATCAGAAAGTACATTGCACTGGGACGCCCTTTGATGGGGATCTGTGTGGGGTTGCAGACTTTCTTTGAACAAAGTGAAGAGAGTATCGGTGTCAAAGGATTAGGGTATCTTGATTTAGATTTGAAAAAGTTTGATACCCAGGACAAGGCTGTTCCTAGTATCGGGTGGAACAATGTGCTGGTGACTTCCAAAGAATCCCTCTACAACATCCAGCCTTCTTCGAAGTATTACTTTGTCCACTCCTATGCGGCAGTAATAACAGAGGAAAACAAGGCCAAGGTTTCTGATTTGAAGAGCAAAGGTTGGGAAATAGTTACTGCATGTTACGGTTCTGAGACATTTGTTGCTGCTGTTTCCCGTGAAAACGTGTTTGCTACTCAATTCCACCCAGAAAAGTCTGGTTTTGCAGGTCTCAAGGTGATTCAGAGCTTTTTAGAGGGAAAGAAATACGTTGACGTGATCAGTTCTTCTTCGGAATCATGCCAGAGAACCCCTACTGGTCTTAGCCGTAGAATCATTGCCTGTTTGGATGTTCGTGCCAACGATGCTGGCGATTTGGTAGTCACCAAAGGTGATCAGTACAACGTGAGAGAGGAATCCAACTCGGTCAGAAACTTGGGTAAGCCAATTGAGCTAGCCGTGCGCTACTTTGAGCAAGGTGCAGACGAAATCACCTTCCTTAACATCACATCTTTCAGAAACTCGCCTTTGAAGGACTTGCCTATGTTGGAAGTGTTGTCCCGTGCCTCAGAGAAGATCTTTGTTCCTTTGACTGTAGGAGGTGGAATCAAGGATATGGTGGATCCAGAGAGTGGTGAAACGGTTTCTGCTGTCAAGGTTGCTGACTTGTACTTCAAGTCTGGTGCCGATAAGGTCAGTATTGGATCTGACGCTGTGGTTATCGCAGAGAAGTACTACGCCAACGACAAGAAGAAGGACGGGTCGACTTCGATTGAAGGAATCTCCAAGAGATTTGGAAACCAGGCGGTGGTGATTTCCGTCGACCCAAAGCGTGTGTATTTGAATTCTCCAGAAGAAACCACCATGCAGTGCATCACAATCGAGAACCCTGAAGAATACGGTCCTAACGGAGAGAAGTATTGCTATTACCAAGTGACCTCGCAGGGTGGACGTAAGACCCACGAACTCGGTGCTCTAGAATTGTGCCAGGCATGTGAAGACTTGGGTGCAGGTGAGATTCTCCTCAACTCAATCGACTACGACGGTAGTAACAGAGGATACAACTTGCAATTGGTCAACCAGATCAAACAGAACGTGACCATTCCGGTCATTGCCAGTTCTGGTGCAGGAATCCCAGAACACTTCAAACAGGTGTTTGAGGAATGTGGCGTGGACGCTGCACTTGGTGCAGGGTTGTTCCACCGTGAAGAATACACTGTTAACGACGTGAAGGCGTACTTGAAGAAGAACGGGATGGATGTTAGATATGAGTAGAGTAGATTTGTATATTTTGGCAATATTATTTTGCAACCAATTAAATTTGAGCGTTTTCAGGATTACCGATTGCAAATGTTCTATCAAACTTTAATTTTATTTATCAATAATTAATAAATTCCAAGTCAAACAAGGGGACTTATAATTGGAGAATTTTCGATTATTTAGTGGAATGTCTTGGATAATTAAATGCATAATCAATTTTCTTAATATGCATGAAATAGCTGGTTAGAAGGTTCAAGTAAGCTACATTAACTTGTTATCTCGATTGTAGACAATAATAAAAATAGCTTATTTCTTGGATGTTGCTAGTTGGTGATAGCCAATGATAACAAGTTAGTTTCCCCCACCTATTGTATGATCGTTAAGTTCATCCCTTTACTGTTTTCGGTTACAACCGTATTTTCCGAAGTTACCATGGCTATTTTCTTTTTATAGTAGCTGCAGCGTATATACCTGTTTTCCGTGTAACCCCAGTTCTTTATAGATCTGTTCACCGTGTAACCTTAGCTCCTTATAGATCTTTGATTCTGTGTAACTACTTCTTCATACATATGCGTTCTGTGTAACTAGTTCCTTTTATACCATCCTTTCCATGTAACCCTGGTTCTGTATAACCGTCTGCCTCCTTTCTCCACCACCATACAACCATTTTTCACCAAACAACAAAACCCATGCTATCTATTCTTCTTCCGTATTCTATCCCTTTCTTCTTCTTCTACTGCCACTTCCTTTCCCTTCAAGTCTCTTGATTCGAATCGCATCGCAACAAAATCAAGCACCAATTTCTTTAGTGCCTGAGAAATCCCCAACAAGTTGTCCTAGAAAACCCACCAATCTGCCCAAGAAATTGCACCAGTCTGCCTAATAAACCCCCAGCAATCGGCCTGGGCTTGAAAGCATGATCCTGGACATCTCAAACATCCTAAGCAAGACCAGACTAAGGTCCAACTCCAAGACCCGGAAACGCTCCCTCGATGGGAAGTTGGACATTGTGATGCCACTAGAAAGATCATCCAGCTCAATTGATCCCTCCGGCGCTCACCTCAGTCTGCTGCCCACCCCTCTGGTCAATCTTTTCAAAAACGATACCAGTCCTTCCTCCAATGACGAATCACCTAACAAGTCACATCCAATGGACCCTGCTGATATAAATAGCCCACGTTCAAACGGAGCCAGTCCAACCAGCATGAGCTTTTCCACGTCAGGTCATAGTTACTCGGGCTCGGCTTCGTCTCAAAGAATGCCCAAAAGACTGTCTTTTGGAGGCGAAGCTCCTGCTTTATCAGTATCCCCTGTTAAAGAGTCCCACTCACAGAGTTCTCTTACTCCGACGCCCTTTGCTCTTCCGCCCATTTTATCCACGGGGCTTTCGCTCCTAAAAGTGTCCAAGTCCAAGAAACGCATTTCCTTGATGATAAGTCCGCCTACCATCTCATACGTCAACAAGTCCAAGACTCATACGATTCTGATTGACGACATAAAGCATGTATACTACACTTCGGAAGCTTCTCCGTATCGTGAGGAGCTCCACATTTCAAAAGACTTTGAGTCCCAGTGGATCACAATAGTCTACTACAACCACAAGAAAGAAAAGATGAAAAATGTCCATTTAATAGCAGATAATCCACACGATTTCAAAAAGTTGTCTCATGCAATCCAGAACTTACGCACGCTACGCAACTCGCTTGGTCCCGAGTGGATTGCAAGCGAGTTGTGGACAGATCTGCCGAAATCTCCGAAACAAACTTTGACCATGCTGGACATAGTCAAGTATTCCAGGAGATTGAACATCGGAGTGAGTGAAGAAAGTCTCCGGAAAAGCTTTTTCACTGCTTCTGCTGACAAAGAAACTCTAGATACAGAACAGTTCAAAGAGTTTGTGGGCTTGTTAAAAGTCAGAAAGGACATTGTGGAGATATATCAAAAGTTCGACGGCATGAAGGAAGACGGGTTTAGGAAATTCATGAAGGGCCAGGGAATAGAAAACGAAGAGGAGATGAGGAAGATCTGGAAGAAGTTTGGGAGAACAGAAACTGGTGAACCCGACAATTCAGATTGCCCCGAATCTACATCGATCAGTTGTGTGAGTCCTAGCTTTCTCAATACACTTCTATTGAAATCACCCATTGTAACGTCACCTCCTTCTTCCTATTACGATCATCCGATTAACGAGTATTTCATATCTCTGTCACATAACACTTACTTAACAGGGAGGCAGGTTGCTGGCGAGTCTTCGGTTGATGGGTACATTAGAACATTAAAGAAAGGCTGTAAATGCGTGGAGGTTGATGTCTGGGATGGAGAAGATGAACATGGAGTATCAACACCAATTGTTTCACACGGCAGAACATTTACCACCCTGATTTCATTCTTGAACGTAATCAGAACTATCAAGAAGTATGCATTCGTAGTACTGCCCTTCCCGGTATGCATCAGCTTGGAAACCCATTGTAACTGGTCCAATCAGATGAAAATGGTTTCTGTTCTCAAAGAGGTGTTGGCCGACCAATTGGTTCTCGACGATAGTAACGGTGTGCTTCCTCTGCCTAATCAGCTAAGAAATAAGTTTCTAGTTAAAGTAAAGAAGTCAGGATCCGAAGTGCTTCCTCCAGGTTCCAATTATTCATCGACATCTACATCGCTCACAGATGACTCATCGAATATTCTCCGTCTTCGTAGACGTAAAAAGGTGAAAATCTCACCTGAACTCGCTTCTTTAGGTGTTTTCCTTTTGGGAATAAGATTTAAGAATTTCTCCCTTCCAGAGTCCAAGACTTTTAATCACATTTTTCTGCTTGGAGAAAACTCATTTGGTTCGATTTTAAAAGATGATGTGATGAAATCTTCTCTTGATAAACACAACAGGAAATTCATGATGAGAGTTTATCCTTCCAAAATTAGAGTGAAGTCTTCGAACTTCAATCCCTTGCCAATGTGGCAAATGGGAGTTCAGATGGTTGCAACAAATTGGCAAACGTACGACTTGGGCCAACAACTTAATGAGGCAATGTTCATGGGGAAACAGGGATATGTACTTAAGCCAACAGGGTTGAGAAAAGCTTTCTTGAAAAGGGAAGTAAAAGAGTCTAAAACGGAGAAGAATCAAAGCAACAGCATTAACTTTGGAAACAGCACAAGCAACACTGTACATAGCACACCTTCTATTCCGGCCAACTTGAGTGTTGGCTGCGAAATTGCAACTACAAAACTATCCTTGACCATTATATCGGCTCACCAGCTCCCTAAACCTAAAGACAAGTCCATCAATCCGCATGTTACCATCGAAATAATAGGAGCTTCTGTAGTTTGGGACGACCCTTCTATGAGCTCTTGCAGAACTACAACGGTTACGGAGAATGCATTTAATCCAATCTGGAATCAAAGGTTTAGTGGAAAGATAACTTCTGAAAATGATCTTGCATTCGTAAAATTGACCGTGGTTTCCGAAGAAGAACAGCTAGGAGTGGTTGTAGCTAAGTTGAGCGATTTGAATTCAGGTTACAGATACCTTCCTTTGAATGATGTTTTTGGGGAAGAATTGATTTATCTGATGGTGTTTATTCATAATAAACAGGAATGTGTAGGGGCATAGAAGGACTCAATTTATTTATTAAGTATATATATGATTAATGATTACATAGAGAATTTTACAACAAACTTAGAAAGGCATCCAAATAAAAACCAAACCGTGAAGTAATTTAAAAAGAAAAAAAATAAAAAGTAAATGAGTGGTACGGGAATCGAACCCATGGCACCTGCTTGGAAGGCAAATATGTTAACCACTACACTAACCACCCGATTTCTTGAAAAATATTCATTTAGCAGAAATCAAACCAGAACAGACTAGAATATGTCAATTTTTACTGAGTTTTTTGAAAGTTTTATGCCAGTTCATTACTATTCATCTGGTATAAATGAATACTGGTGTCCATGACCCTGGTACAGCTGTTTCTCGTTCAAAATTGAAAATTTGGTGTTGGTAAAACTTCCTGAAGAATAAACCCAGCTAGGAAAATGACAACATAATCCCTCGGTTGCAATGTGTATACGGCATGGAATCAGCTGAATATGTTCAGATATGGAGCACATATATCCTGACTCGGATTGTTCAACACGTCGATCGTTTGCATCTCATAAAATGCCACAGAAGGTAGATATTCCAATATTTAAACACAGCAGCATCAAATCACCATTGCCTTCCACACCCAAAATACTTCATCCACACCACTCTGTATATTCCTCATGTTCCCCTTTTCATATTACTTCATTCCTCCTTCAGCTCCATCTGCCTTATCAAAACGCGATGAGATGAGAAAATAAATTTTTCAAACTCTTCACAAGATCAAGAAACATGGGTAGAGTCAGTAAGGAAAAGGAGAAGCCGCGCCACAACCCGCTCGCCAAGGACATCACCTCTCAGGGAGGGAACTTGAGACAAACCCCACGCACATTCAAGTCCACCAAGGGCAAACAACAAGAAGAGGAAGCCTTTTTGGATGCTAGTGCCTCGAGAAAGATCTTGCAATTGGCCAAGGAACAACAGGAAGAAGTGAATGAAGAAGAAAACGCCGACAGACCACAGTTCGGGAAGAGTCTCAGAAAGCAAGATGAGCTGGAAGAAGAAGAACTGGAAGAAGAACTGGATGACGAAGAGTACTCTGACTACGAAGATATGGAAGAGGAAGAAGAAGAAGTAGAAATCGATGAAAAGGACACCGAGATGTTCAACAAGTACTTCCAAACCAACGGATCTTACAACTTGGCTGACAAAATTATGGCCAAGATCCAGGAAAGAGAGGACCAGAAAAACGGTACCATCCCAGCCCAGCCAGATGCCGTCTTGCTTCCTCCAAAAGTCATCGCTGCCTATGAGAAGATCGGTTCTATCTTGAAGACCTATACCCACGGGAAGCTTCCTAAGTTATTCAAGGTGTTGCCTTCGTTGAGAAACTGGCAAGACGTTCTCTACGTGACCAACCCAGAAGAATGGACTCCTCATGCCGTATATGAAGCCACCAAGTTGTTTGTTTCTAACTTGCAGGCCAATGAAGCCCAGAAGTTCGTTGAGTTGGTTCTTTTGGAAAGATTCCGTACTTCCATTGAAGAATCCGAAGACCACTCTCTTAACTACCACTTGTACAGATCCTTAAAGAAGTCCTTGTATAAACCCGCTGCATTCTTCAAGGGGTTCTTGCTCCCATTGGTTGATGGATACTGTTCTGTCAGAGAAGCCACTATTGCCGCTTCTGTCTTGGCTAAAGTTAGTATTCCTGTTTTGCATTCTTCCGTTGCATTGACACAACTTCTCTCCAGAGACTTCCAGCCTTCTACTACTGTATTCATCAGAGTTTTGATTGAGAAGAAGTACGCCTTGCCATACCAAACTTTGGATGAATTGGTGTTTTATTTCATGAGATTCAGAAATGCCGCCCAAGCCGAAAGAAACCCAGACATGATGATCGACGAGGATGCTGAGGCTCCTCAATTGCCTGTTGTTTGGCACAAGGCTTTCTTGGCCTTTGCACAAAGATACAAGAACGACATTACAGATGACCAGAGAGATTTCTTGATCGAGACTGTTAGACAAAGATTTCACCATGCCATTGGTCCTGAAATTAGAAGAGAATTGTTGGCTGGTAAGCCAAGAGTCACTGGAAAGAAGGAGGTTGTTATGGAGGATGCATTTTGAGTAGAGCTACGAGAGATAGCGCAGCAAGTAGATCTATTAGGAGATCATTTGGAAACGGGATGACTTATAAAGGGGGTTTTCTTTTGTATTTCAGGTCCTTAAAGAAACATGAGTTCATTTGATCTTTTGATTTAATAGAAGAGGTGAAAAGATATCTTTATCTGAGATGTTAATTTCGAGTAATAAGTTGCTCACAGTCTTTGGAGGAGATGCTGGCGAGCCCCTTAGGATATGAAGATATAAAGAAAAATCGAAATAGGATTTTCAGGATATTGCGGTTCTGGTTGAGTTATTCTGGTATTTATTCTGGTATAGTTAAAATTCTAATTATTGTTAATGATATGGGATACTGTAGATTTTTATTGAGCTAAATGATCTTGATAGTTAAGCTAATTTTCATATTCTCTTCATTTTTAATGGCGCTTAAAACAAATTTTGGCATTCTACCTTAAATCCTTAATCCTCTCTATAAATCCTTGGGGCTATCACTTCAGTCGATAAACATACCAGCTCAAGAACTTTTATAATCAGCTTAGAAGAAAAGCATCGTATGTACCCTTCTGATGCTCTGAAAAAGTTTAGGCTTGTCATTTCATGTTAGGATCTGTTTCTATGAGTAACGATTACTTCATTAGTCTCTGCGGATTGTCAATTTCGACTTTCAAAAAGAGTTCTATTCTATCAATATATTATGGAGTGTATCATTTTGTGCAAGTTTGGTAAGGCTGTATCTGTACTAAACTAAGAAACAAAACGTGCCCTTCATTCTTATTTGAACTCAAAACAATTTTGTCTTCTTATTTTTTGACTGCAAAATTTTCAATTCCTGGGGAAGAACCACAAAAACAAAAAGTATATAAAGACGGGAAAAGACGAGAAAAATTAAATGAGTTACTTAGAAAGATGCTCTGCCAGTTTATAATAAAGTTCAAAGGCGCACCCAACCAGATTATCAAGCTCACACTATGTCAATACTATGCACGATATGATACACTATCTTGAGCTTCCATTTGTGTATCTGTGTTCTTCAAGTTTCCATACTAATCCATAAACAGAAGGTCCAAGACAGGAAAGTATAACGAATTTGCCACCCTTCAAAGGGTAGTCATTTTTCTTTGATTTTATTATAAAAGGAGCAGAAATTCCCAGAATTTGGAAATTTACAATCCCAACCGCTCCCATTTTAATATAAAAAGGAACAGAAATCCCCTAAATTTGAATTTTTTTTCTTCAGCCATTAACTACAAATTTATAATGTCTTTCGCCCAAACTTTCGACTTCAAATTCAAATCCAACTTCAAGTTTATCCTCAACTTCTACTTCAATTTCATCCTCAACTTCTACTTCATCAAGCTCAAATTCAACTTCAACTTGAAGCTCGACTTTAGCATTAACCAAGCACTTCTTGTTGTTGAGCAGTTCTTTTCTTTCCTTAAAGGAATTGCAACTAAATCAACTTTCAGCAAGCAGAAACCAGCTTGTTTAGCTATTTTTGACAAGCTGACCAGTATTACCTCTCCAATTGTGATTGGAAATGAAGAATCTGGTTCATTTTCTACCCATACCAAGAGCAGTTTAAGTGGCAACGATTTCAGATTTTGTGAACTCCAATATGAAACCACCTCTTCTATTGCTAACCCGGGAAACTTAATTTCTAATGAATACTTTGGCCAATTGTCTGATTTTGGTACCAAGCAAAGTTATTCAAGATACAGCAAAATTGATACAACCGCTGATTTTGGCCTACTTAATCTTTCATCTTTCCTTGACTCTACTTCATTTGAAAAACTCTGTGTTAACTCGAGTATGATTGAGCACAGCAAACCAAGCTTACTATCTGATTCAAGTGACCATTCAAGTATCCTCTATCCAAGCATGGATTTGATAGCAGTGAAACACTCTAAACCATTTATTCATTCTACTCCACTTACCGACCTTCCTGTTAAACATGTGATTCCTAATAAACATGTGATTCCTGTTAAACATGTGACTCCTGCTAAACACTCTGAACCAATCTTACATTCTAATCAATTTGTCCACTCTCTAACTGTTCAATTTAAACCCACCAAACACCTAACTTCACTCACCTCTAAGAAACTAATCTCTTTCTACGATAACTTCTCCAGCTTCACTAATAGAGAGTCCACCAATGCGAACTTCGTCTCAGATTCTACCTTTGTTGCTAGAAATTTTGCAGCCATAGTGCAATGTGCAATGAGATCAGCTATTCTCAAAATCAAGCCAGCTTACCACATTCTGGATACTAAATCCTCTTTATTCTCTTATCCCATTGACTTTGTAGTCGACATTCCGTTTATTTCTTGCACACTAAATCTCAAGTTGCCGGATAATACTTGTGGTGACAGAATCACTATGGAAAACCGTCTCCAGACTTTTCCTGGAAAGTTTGTGAAGGAGCAACCTGGATCAAGCAAGAGTACCAGAGTCAAATACCTCAGAGATGTGACTTGTCTGCTAAAGATGAATAACTCGAAGCTGTGCTTGCAGAATAAGCAGTTCTCAGAATCTCTTGTAGAGCCCCAATTCTTCACTGAGTGTCCCAAGACAAGATATCACAAGAAAAGACATGGTATGTGCTCCTTCTGCATAATTACCAAGCTCTTCAAGATCAAGGATTTCACCTACAGTTTGCATCTCAGGAACCAAGGCATCAGATCCAACACCATCCTGATTTCAAGTCCAATTTTTGCAGCCACTTTGACGAAGAATAACAAGAATATGAACTCCATGCCTTGTGTAGCATGAGGACGAGGAATGGGTCGCCTTTGACTAATTTAGGCACTACGGAGAGGAGAGGAGATGGATGGGAGTTTTAAGTATTTTTTATGACTGTATAATATAAGTTCTCTGAAATGACTGTAAACCTCTGAGTATAGATTGTAAGTCACAAAGTATTATTGTAAAATACTGTCGATATAGACTGAGCTTGTAGTGTTATTATTGAGTAGAATAGTAGATTATGGGTCTAACAACGTTGTAAGTTTAGAGTCAATTAGGTGTGGCAAGGTGTAACAGGTCGTGTTCATATTCATACGCTCTTCTTATATGACAAGCAATAAATACACATTTTAGAAATTCAGTAATTGTCTAAGGATATTGTTAGGCTACGTTTGCATATACTTAACTAGTAACACTATTAAAACACGGAACGTTTCTTAACTGTATAAGGCGGATCTCTAGTAAGAGTAAAGTATAGCCGATTAGAGAGGATATACTTTAACCTTTATAATAATAGGTTTATACTGTAAATCCTTCACATTCTACATTCTCAAGCAATTTTAGGATTTGCATGTGGTTTATTCAGTTAAATATCTTTCTTATTATTCAATATCATCCTTTATATGTATGCTTATCTAACGAATCTTCTTCTGAGATTTATTTAGTCATAAATTTAAGGGCCGTACAAGAAAAGTCACCCCCTCAATAAAAGGGGAAAAATTTCAGTTATCATAGGAAGAAGCCCGCTAAGGGATACCCCTGACCCCTGAAATGTATCCTCCCTGAAATATCCATTACCTTAAAAAGTTAAGTGGTATGATATGAGTTAAGTTTCGTAGACGATAGGGAGTGCTACTGAAATTACCAATTATAATAGAAATTACGGGTGAGTCTGGATTGTTCAAATATAGAATAGTCCTACCTGATTAGGCAGAAAGAGGGTTAGGACCCTAACAGATGTGTTGATAAAAAATAATTCCATTCCACTGCATTTTTCCATTTGGTGGTTTTGATGTCTGGTGGGTGTTCTTGACAAGTATAACCTGGAATTGGTCAGTATATTGAAGTTATCCATGGACCTGATACATATCAAAATTCCATTGTGACTGGCTTCCTACAATCCTGGGATTTCCTTTATTTTATTCTATACTATTGCAGTTGGGGTCTTTTTCTTGGACTTTCCTATTCCTATTTAGTCGCACGTACAGTAAGACCCAATAATTCTACTTCTATGGCTTGTTGTATGAGATATGTACTTTACGCTAATCATCTTCATGCACATTCCTTTGTCGTAATTTGTATACTATAGTGGTTTGTAACTAGTAATTAGCAATATTTTCAATAGGTTGGCATGTATATTTTTGAATGCAATATTTGCAAAACATATTGTGCAATTAATTTTAACCAAAGTCTTGAATTTGTATTTAGTTCAAAAGGCCCTAACTGAACAACTAGTGTATAACTAGACGAATCTTCTCTCCTTATTGTGGTTTATTTTCATTCCCTCCAGCCTCCAACAAAATTGCACAAACCAGAAAAGAACAATGACGAACCCTCAACCTTAACCGTTAACGGTAAGCAAAGAAGCATTCTGGGGTTAATTGTAAAAATACACAAGGTATACTTGGGAATTCCAGGAATACCACGAATACCACGAACACCACGAACACTACAACTTAATCACTAAACAGCAAAACCACACATCAAGTACACAAGAACACAGTAAAATCGGTTAAACCAGCAAACCAATCCCTGCACACTACCCAGCAACAACCCCAATTACCTCCCCCTTCGCTAACTATACGCCCATTCTTCTCCTACTCTTCGCTTCTCATCTCAAATCTTTCCATTCGCAACCAAAAGCAGGTGTCCTTTTTTTGTTTCTTTTTTTTCTCGATGCCTATATAAGGCTGGGCATGCCTCAGGCAAATTTCAAACCCTTAACGATGACCAAGGACAGAAAACATCAGTTTGTGCATACCAATGCCGAGAGAAGAGCCAGTATAGTGTACGGGTCAGTTGGTAAAGGTGGTTTGTTTGTTCCCAAGGACTTTATCGAGTCCGAGGACGTATTTGACGATGAGGAAGTGGAGCAACCTCAAGGAATTGTCTCTTATGGCGCTACAAATGACACCTTGGAAGACCCCCTCGTGGATTCTTCTCGCTACACGTCGCCGGAAATCATCTCAGAGGAAACGCATCTTCTCAAGGACCACCATATCTCCATTACAAACCTTTCCGATGACTTTGAGTCGGCCGTGGTTACTAAAAAACTCTCCAAAACCACATGGGCCATCGAGCTCAAAGCGCTTTTCCGCCTGTCCATCCCGCTTGCCATAACGTTTCTTCTCCAGAACTCGCTTTCCACGGTTTCCGTGTTCACTGTAGGCCATTTAGGTGCCACGGAGTTGGCTGCGGTTTCTATGGGAGCAATGACTGCTAACATCACTGGTTACGCTACTATCCAGGGAATTGCCACGTGCTTGGACACTCTCTGCCCCCAGGCATTTGGGGCCAAGAAATACACCATGGTGGGAACGTATATGCAGAAATGTATCGCCTTGATCAGTGTGGTGATGATCCCTGTGCTTATATGCTGGGTTTTCTTTGGCTACGAGCTCATCACGCTTATTCTCCCGGACAAGGAAACTGCCCGTTTGTCGGCCGTATACCTCAAGTACGTGGCCCTCGGTATTCCTGCTTACATTGTGTTTGAGTGTGGAAAGAGATTCTTGATGGCTCAGGGGATTTTCCATGTTTCCACGTACGTTCTTTTGGTAGGTGCTCCTTGCAATCTAGTGATGAATTATGTACTTGTGAACAAGTACGGATATCTCGGAGCCCCTGTTGCTGTCGTTACCAACTACTGGTTGATGGCCATTGGTCTCTTCTTTGCCACGATTTTCCTCGTAAAACCAGAAGACACGCCCACCGGAACTGCACCTTTGAAGTGCTGGGGCGGTCTTAACGTGAAGGAGTCGTTTGCCTCGTGGTCCAAGCTTGCTTCCCTCGCCATTCCCTCTCTCATCATGGTGGAAGCTGAGTTTCTTGCCTTTGAAATCCTCACCTTACTTGCATCTTATCTCGGAACTGTTCCATTGGCTGCCCAGTCGATCGGAACTACCATGGCTACAGTAACTTACCAGGTTCCGTTTGCCATTGGGATCGCGCTGTCCACACGTATTGCCAACTACCTTGGTGCCGGACTCGGGGACGCAGCCCGTACGGCCACACGTGCCGCCATGACCTTTGGGCTTGCTGTTTCCGTGTTGAATTTTGCCGTTTTGTTCATCTTCCAGCGTAAAATCGCCCAGCTCTTCACCAACGACGAAGAGGTTATTCAAACCATCACCGGCGTGATGTGGTTGGTGGCTACCATGCAGATTTCCGACTCGATGAACGCAAACTCCGCAGGATGTCTTCGGGGGCAGGGCCAGACTAAGATTGGTGGAATTGTCAATTTGTTCTCATACTATGTTGTTGGGATTCCATTGTCGATTTGGTGGACTTTTTACAGTAAATGGGGAGGCAATTTGGTTGGGTTATGGGTTGGTAGTACTGTTGCTTTGACTATCATTGGATGCGTTCAGAGTTATGTTGCCTTTTATGCTGATTTCGATAAGCTTTGTGAAGATGCAAAGGAGAGAACCACCGGCGCAGAGGTGTAAGTGAGATTCTGTGAAATCCTATACCATACCAATGACTTACAAAATAAGCACCATCCACTAATGAAACTAAATGATATAACCACGGAAGGAAAACAAGAATCTTAAGAATATTGAAGCACAAGATATTACAATCAACAGTATGTACTTCAAGTACAGAAAGGATTTATAGACAGTAATATTGACGTAGTGGATAATCCTTATTAATATATACAAAAAAAATTCGATAGTGTAGCTTGTACGGTAGTTATATAAATGAAAAATAGCAAGAAATAGAAAGTAGATATTTAAGCTTGAAAAGTTGCTATTAAAAATTAAAAGAACTAACATTCAAGAAAAACTAGCAAAGAAGAATAGCTAAGAATAGCTAATATACAAGCACTTACAAAAAGAATAGTTAATTCAACTATTCAAGAATAGGTAGCTTCGCTCATAGCTATTTTGTTCATTATGTGTTTCCCAGTAATAAAATAAAAATACATAGTTAAAATACACGGTTGTTGGCACTCTACTCGGTTATATTAGCCAACAATTGGGCCAAGCATCTCTTGGTTGGAACATCATCTTGAAGAATGATGGAAAAAGTGCCGTCTCTCAAGGGCTCGGGTAAGATATTGCCCAACGCCTTTCTGGCCTCCAGGTTATCCGAGAGTCTCATGTAGCACCTGACTACGTGTTTGAGGAGTCTTCCACTCGACCCAGACGAGTTGTTGGCCGAAGCCAACTGGTTAATCATCTTCAGAAGCACGGAAGAAACAGTGTGGAATCTCTCGTAGGTGGCACAGATGTAGATCAAGCCCTGGTCATCAAGAAGAATCTTCTGCAATATGAAAATGGCCACTGTTTTGGACAATTCCGACAGAATCTCCATGATGTTCAAGCAAAGAGGCACGATTTCCGTGGTGAGCAAAAAGTTGATCACTTCCGGGGTATCGTTTTTCACCAAGGCACCAATAACACCTAAACTAGTCAACCTCAAGTACTCAAAGGAGCGCTGTCTGCTGTTAGTCAGGAGAAACGGGTACAAGTAGAGAGGCAAATTGGCATTCAAAAACAAGCCTCGGGTATGCACGTTGGAAGCAACGCACTGCAACAAAGCCAAGGCATTACACACTCGGTTGGATATAGATGCAGTCAAGACTGGCGGGTTCAAATAGGGGTATACGTTGACGATTTCTTCCAAAAGAACAGTCATGACTCCAAACGAGTTCCAAAGAACTAGAGCCAAGTCGTCGTACTGTTCTCTTTTCTTGCCCAACTCGAGAAGCGCACGTTCGCGGTTGTTACCATTGACGAGTTCCGAAATCCATTGGTAGATCTGGTCGTCGTTGAGGGCTCCGCTAGGTGACTTGTCGTACATGAAGGGTGGTTTTTAAGGTGGTGTAATAGTTTTTTTGGGGTAGCAAGGACGTGATTTAAGTGATTAGGTTCGTTTCTAGTGATAAATACTCAAGAACTGTGGATTTATAGCTTCTATACGTTCCAGGTCCGCGAGATATCTTGCTTCTGGGGGTATACCTGTTAACGCTGTGCTTCTTGTTTTGAGAATTTGGGGGGCACCGAGATCACGTGCAAAGAGATCAAAAAGTATAAATTGAACGCTTCTCCTATTCTTAAGCGAGTTCTTACTGGGGGGGGTCACTCTAACTGCTCTCAATCTAACTGCTTGGTTCGTTGTAAACCTAATATCGTATAGGTTAAAGTATATTTTAGGTTATAATTGACCTGACTCCAGTTACACTTTGGAACGCACCCCTATTTGAATTCTCAATCACCATATATATCGCTTAATATTCATGAATTTCGTTACTCTGGGTATGGTTGTCATTACCAATACAGAAAACAGTGTTCTGACTTTTTATTCAGATCTCGGATCAAGGAATCATAAAAGTTTCATAAGAATTTCATGAAAATAAGGTTTGAAATTTTCATCTCCATTTATTTATTGAATCTACAAGCGAGTAGTGAATGTTTGTATGATGAAGAGTAAACCTATTCAGTGTATATTCTTGAAGCTTGTGTATCTGAGTATTCTTAGTCTAATTATTTATTTTACAGTCATTTGACTTTTAATCTAGCACCAGTAACATTCATACCACAAGAAATAAGTAATCAAACCAATTGAAAAGACTTAATTAATGGACAAGAATCCATGTTTGGTTTGAATATTTATTCTAAGCTTCAAACTTGACTACAAACGAAGTCCACATCAAACTTGACTTCAACCTTCCATTCGTTCAATGAATAAAATGAGACTGCAATAAACTAACACCGAATAACCTAACAAGAAAAGTAATGCGGAATTATGACGACCATATAGGTAAAGAATTATAAGAGAATGAAATGCATATCGGTTTTTTTCTCATCCACGTCTATATTGCTACTAGTATAATACAGTTCTTTTGATATTTCGCAAATACCATGAATAGCTCCTCAGCCCCAATAATTCGCATGATTTAAGAAACTCCGGTTTCCTGTTATTTTAAGACAACCTCATAAACTTGTCACTTTATAATTGTGATGATTTCCGTAAAATTCCTTTTATTGGTTGCAAAACGCAGAACCCAAAAATTCATTCATTTGAGATTTGAGATTTGTCTGCAAACATGGAGTGCTAATACTATGTGCCATCAATATCGATTCAACCATCAGGAAACCAATTTTAACCAATATGTATCAACCAAACACTTTCACTCACTAAGCTCATAATTGTCTGTTATCTCAAATATTATCATTTCCAAGATACAGCTTAAGGATCGCTTTCATGAGAGAAGATATAATCTTATAAGTGACTTCCTTCATATTAAGAACACTTCCTACACAAACATGTTTACTCATAAACAGTGGACTCATAAACATGTACTACAGGTTTCGGAGACAGCAGTTAAATATTCATTTATTTGGAAACTAAGTAATATCACACGACGTAAAACTTACACTGGTAACCCCCTTCGTTACATAATGTACACTCACTGTATTTGAAGAACTCATGTCCCTTGCGTTTACCTACGGTAAAAAGAGGAGTATCAAGGTGTTTATCGTTAACTAAGGTGAGGTTGAATTCGGGAAGATACCTGGACAAGTACATGTGTATATGTAAGGACATGGCGAAATAGTACTTCTGTTATTAATGGCGAATTAATGTAATTATCAATAACTGAATATCAAGGTTAATTGTTAGGAATCTCCCTTAATTTTATACCTTGAGAAAACCACTCAACCACAGTCCTTGTGTCAATACAGTCTAACTGCGTAACTGTAAACCCTAAAGGCTAAAGTTTATTCCTATCTGCCTTTTTTATCTAGTCTTGTACTTCTTAATCAAGTTACACTTCATAAGTATGCTATAAGTACGTTCCTTATCACCCTAGCTTACTTTGCCTGTCTAGTACATACTGTCTCCATAAGATGCCAACGAGCCTGAACCCAGCAATGAATATCAGGATTCCTAACTAGGTAATTCCTTATCTACTAAATTCATTGTTACCTCTCACGACGGTGGCAAATATCAAGTAAATAACCTTAATTGTTTAAAAGTTACATGAGTCCCGAGAAACCGGTCCGAGATTATTCCTTCTATACCTTAGCCAGTACATACTAATATATGTAAGGTTGTCAGGTACTTACCCATCGTCCAATTAGATACCTCCTTCCTTATATTGCCGCCCTAAGATCGAACCACTTTATCTTAAAGCCGCTAACCGACATTCCGCATGGAATTCACACATTTTCACATTTAGCTTAAGATACATATAATCAGCTTCTATATTGTTCTTCCCCGCACTTCTAATCTAGCACCCTTAAAGGCACATATTCATGCCTAATAGATACAACAAGTACATGCCTAGTAACCAAAAAGCCTAGCAAAGGTTCCCAGAAATTAATAAAAAATATTCAAGTTTCCATTGTAAACCAGCATAGACTTAAGAAATCTATTTCGTTAAATATTAGCTATGTTAAGCCGAGAGCTGGTTAGAAGACATAGAAATAGTATTAAATTGAGTGGCTAAGAGAAATATGGAACCCTTTAAGGGTCCTAGATTGGAATTTAATAATGAGTAAACAGTAGAGATGCTAGTTATAGAATGACACGAGTAACTAAATGTGTAAGTATATGCATTTCAATCTGTAAATTCAGATAGCAGTACAATGTGAATTTGTCCAATACATAAGAAAGAACGTATCTGCTTCAACGGTAATAAGGTAAGTCCCTAACAAATTATCAATACCAAATTGTTAGGCTTTCCACTACGTTGGACAGACGGCATATGATAGTATAGAATTGATTGGCTAAATAAACGTATAGAAAGAGGAATATGGGAGCCCTTTTATAGGTTCCTGAACCAAGTGAATAGCAAGCACTATTAGCCTCAGAGGAAGAGGAGTATCCATGTGGTAAAGCTAATAGCACCAAGTTATGTCTAATGATCTGTGTTTCGTAGTAAGATAGAACTAACCGATAAGGATGTAGCTATCGTGATATTCTATCGCGATAGGTAAATCATTTCCTAATTAGGACATCCTGGGGGAGTTCCTAACACAAAGGAGTATGTAGCTGTTGGTTTGCAATTCCTTTTGTTTATTCGTAAGATAGACATTTGGGTTTTGTTTCACATATAAGACATATTTGTCATATCTATCCAATCTGTCTGTTTAAATGAAATTCTGGATAATCGCATTCGACAGTGGTGTGGTCATTCTCGTTACACAAGACACAATAATCGAGTTTGCTAATTGCACTAATAGCAGCATGTGATAAAGTTGGTGGTTTGGAATCTCTCAGTACGCTTTCGGTTTCGTATTCGTTCGTATTGGAATCGACCTTAGTTGTAGCTGATTTTGCGTCGTCGTTCCGTCCTTGATTGCGACTTCCCATTGACCTCCGGTAGTTAAAAGCAGCTTGGTGTTCTTCAACTGACTTCTTTAAGGAAAGTTCTATGAAGCGATATACACCAAAATAATCTTGAAGAGGTTCCTGGTGGGATTGCATTTCGCGTTCATATCTCAAGTACAGGGCTTCGTTGAGACCTTCAATGAATTTCTGTTTGATTTCCTCCGTGTCCGATGACACAGGCGCATAGTAGACTAATTCACGGAATCTCGCGAAATACTCTTTTTGCGAGAGTCCACCTTGCTTGAACGACGTATAAATATCAACTTGTTGTTCGTATACTTTCGCGGCTTGAACTAATTTTCTACATATAGTCCAGATTGTCCCATTCGAACACATGTAATCATTAAGGATACCAAGAGCTCTCTTTCCTGCGTCAATACAATCATTATCTGAACGCTCAGGATATAAAAGAAGTAACATCAACATTGCGGGGGAACGGGCAGGTGGAACCGAACGTTTAAATTTATGGCCCAAGAAAGTTAAGTCTTCTGTATTATTTGAATACTCTATCTTCTTTAAATCCATCTCAAATCCAAGTTTCATCACATGCTTATTATATTCATCAACACCAAATAAGACATCCTGGTCTCTGTGATAAATGAGTAAACAATCTTCACCTAAGTACTTACTCTTAGATGGAGTAATGCCATATGTCTTAAGGCTCGCGTAGTTTGTAACTATCGAGTTAATAATAGAGCCGACTAATTGTGTGAACAAACTACCCGAAGGTATGCCTCCTTCGGTTTGAAATATATCACCGTAGTAGGTGATGAAGCGTGTCTTAATAAAGACGCTTCTAATATAATCGAAAATCAACGACCATTTCTTCTCTTTCTTTGTACTTGCTGTAAAATCAATATTTCCTTTAAGTATATCAAACGCTTGTGTAATAATCCAAGCACTAGCACATTCATCAAAAGCGCTGTAGTCTGTATTGACTACGAGTGGCCCTTCGTCACAATTGGTGACTGTACGTGAATATTCATCACTAGGGCTGTTAAAATCCCACGCCATTGGTGAATCAATTTTGGATCTGTAAGCTTCCATTAATGGAATTGCAAAACATGCTTCTAATAAAAGGTGTTCCAAGGGACAAACCCAAGTCACTTTGACGTTCTTGTCACCTTTAACAGTAAGGTCACTACTTGAAGCTAAACTCCAAAGTGGTCTATATCGAGTGCTGATATCATGACCGACAAAGTGTTTGGTCTTATTTGCTAGTTGTCTAGCTGCTTCGAAATCTTCAGCTTGCGTTTTATAACCATCTCGTTCAAGCTTGTAACCTGGCGATGTTCCCGACGGAACATCTTTAATGCTTAGATGAGCTAACTTCCTCAACCTTGGTTTCTTCACTAACTTAAATTGCAGCCTAGTTATTCTTATTGCTTGACGTAATTCTTTATCATTCCGATCAAAAGGCAGGAATTCACGATCATTTCCTTCAATCACTTTCTTCTTAAGATCACTTGGCGTAATGAAACTACGTTCATAAGATAATAAGGGATCTCTTATCTTCTCAAACTTATCTCTTGAGATAGATCTTTCAATCATATTCCACGCAAAGCGTGAACATTGAGGCTTATCTGTGCACACTTCGGGGGGGAAGGTCTTACCCACAAAATTTACGGTCATAACTGCTTATGTGGAAATTAAATGATTTCTCTTATATCTATAAAATTTCAAGGGTTTTGGGTTCTGTCATATGTTAGTGGTGGATGACTAATATATTCTTCTGGTGTTTACTTTCCAATTTTAAGAATAAGGTTTTGCAAGCCACTACCGAACACTTCGCAGGAATTGTAGAATATATACACCACCTTCAAATTTTGCACCCACCTATCGACAACCTGAGGCTCAGGGCCAGCCGTTTTGTGTGTCGTGCGTTTTGTGTGACTTAAAGCCGTGAGTTTTGTGCGGCGTAAAGCCGTTATTTATAAGGAATTAACCTTTGTTTTGAATCGTAGATTCAAACACCCCTGAGGAGTTATCTCTGAGCACGTAGTCGATTAGGCTACAGAGATTCTTTTTTTTTAATCAACATATCATATATTTTACTTAAATAACTATAAAATATATGTTTCTAGCACTAAAGAGGGTGAAAATGTATACGTCTCATGACGTCGTGCGTTTATGGGGACTTTCCCGGTCTTTTTTTTATATATATAGAAACATGTATTAATCTAATAACTAGCTATCGGTCTTCCAGTTTTTTATACTGTGTGCACGTGACATACTTGTTCCACTCTTAAACACTCTTATTCAATGTAAAAAAGCAGAATTGGTTCTATGGTCTAGCGGTATGACGTTTCTCTCACTCAGAAAAGGTCTCGAGTTCGATCCTCGATGGAATCAATCTTTTTGTACTTCAAACAGAGGTTTGTGCTCTAGTATTTTTTTATTTCTCATTTCTCTCCAGACTTAACAATAGAATCTGTCAGACAACCTAGTATACTTGGATGAAGATGATTTTTAAGATATTTATTAACACTTGTAAATCTACTTGGAGCTATTCATAGCTGAGTATTAAACTACCACATTCAATTCTTAGAAAAGATTAGCATTGTTCATTATATAAGCTGTTATTTTGCAACTTTACGAGAAGCTGTTAGGGATCTACCCCTATCCTACTAGGTTAGGGTGATTGGGTTTACTTGGATCGCTATGACTAAGTTTGGCATGACTCTTAGGTAATGCCGAGGTCGGCTCTCTTGAATGGTTAAGCATTCCCGAGGTATAAACTCGGGTATGACTCTTCGGTTCCTAGAGCCTATATATAAGGCCCATAATTACTCTCTCCTTAGCTCATCTCTTCAGTCTAATATACTCATACATGGCCCGTAGAACTGGCTACTCAAAGCCTAACAGAAGCTATCAGATCTAATGAACTTTCAAGATGGTCCCAAAGGGTGAAATTAAATTCTTAAACTGAGAACTAAAGGCTTTGCGAAGTACAATCAAAGGTTTTGTATCAAAACTAAGTAAAGAATAAAATTCGACATACTAAATGTTAGGCTCGCAAGTAGTATTGGACAGGCGTAGTTATTAGTTTGTATTTGACTGGGTATAAAAGCTATAGAAAGGTGGATATGGGTGCCTATGGAATAGATGCAACTCAAGGTCAGGTAACAAATTGTAAGGTAGGCTATTGAAGTAGTTAATAGTAGTTGTGTGACCATGTATAGAGTAATAGGGTAAGTGTGCAACATTCTACTTATAGCACCATATTTTGAGATACAAATTATCGTCGTCATGTTTTGTGTTCTCTGACGACATGCAACATTACAATATGTGTTGCTGCTTTAATCATATTTCCCCTCAAATCAATGAAATAGGTATTTTTTTCAAATTTTAATCAAGCTTTATAGTATCAGGTAAAATTATTAACCTTTCGATTTACCCCCATAGAAATTACAATATACTTTACTTTTTCGCCTTGTCAGAACTTTTCAGTCCATCTTAACCATAAATCCCTCACCAACTCCAAGTTGGGTTATTCCTCCGTGATACCAAAGCCACCTCCACCTCCGCCACCATTCCAGGAGGTATTCAGTACAACGGAAATTAACGGATCTAATCTAATCTAATCTGTTATTTTGTTGAGTAAACTAATCTGCCTTCAATCTAGTTTAGTATAGTCAATTCAGAGTTTACCTCCTACTCTTAAGCAATATTTTATGCACTTTACCTTTTACTGTGCTCAATAAAATACCCTTTTATTCTGTTTCAAGGAGAATCGTATCGAAGTTTCAATTGTAGGTACCTGACATGTCGTGTGAGCACTGGGAACATGGATTACTAATAGTAAAACTATTTAAGCAGGTCAAATGAACTACAAAAATGATTCCTTTGTAGATTATTTTAAAAACTATACACGATGCTTGTTTTAGTTACTGGTGCGAATGGTTACATTGCCCAACACGTTGTCCTTCAATTACTTTCCAAAGATTATGAAGTTATTGGAACAGTAAGATCTGACGCAAAGGGGAAGCAGTTTTCTTCTCTTCTCAACAATCCTAAGTTCAGATATGTTATTGTTCCTGACATTTCACTAGAAGATGCCTTTGATGAGGTTCTTCAGAAGAATGAATTTGATATTATTATTCACATCGCCTCACCTGCCGTTTTGGATGTGTCTGATGTTGATAAAGAGATTATTATTCCAGCAGTGCAGGGAACTACTGGTATTCTCAAGGCTGCAAAAAAATTCTCACCAAGTGTGAAGCATGTTGTGGTTACTTCATCCGTGGCTGCGACGATCATCCTGGACGTGAAAGACCCAAATGTTACTATTTCTGAAGATACTTGGAGCCCAATTACTAGAGAAGAGGCGTTGACTAATCCTGTCGCAGCTTACTTCGGTCTGAAGACTTTTGCAGAGAAGGCCTTGTGGGAGTTTGTTGAGACAGAAAAGCCCTCTTTTGGAATTACCACGGTTCTTCCTTCATATATCTTCGGTCCTCAGGCTTTTGATGTAAATGCAAAGGGGCCTTTGAATACTTCTGCCCAATCCATCAACCAGGTACTTGAGAAACAGTATATGGAAATGATTTTCCCATTCATGGATGTTAGGGATGTGGCTAAAGCACACTTGGTTGCATTTGAAAATAAAGAAGCTGCTTCCAAAAGACTTTTACTTGTCGGCGAACGTTTTAACAATTCTCTTTTGATAGAAATCGTCAATAAAAGATTCCCTCAGTTGAATCTTCCTGTTGACGATTCAGGACTGGATTTCTCAGAATACTGTGTGTATGATGACTACAAATCGAAATCTATTCTTGGATTCGAATACATCCTGTTAGAGGAAAGTGTTACAGATACTGTCAAGCAAATCTTGGCAAGCAAATCTTGGCAAACAGAGAATAATCATATATAGTATTTACGAAAATATTGTTTCAAATAATACCTACTAAATACTAAAGTGCTTTGATCGAGTTCTGTTTTACCTCTGGATTCTATTTCAATGATATTTGGGAAAGTGTCTGACTGTAGTATAGAGAGAACAAAAGAATATATGTTTCCTGTTAGGTATTTACCCCCTACCCCTCTAGTTGGACCCGGGTTTATTCGTCATCTTTGAGACCTTTATTGTTCTTGGAAAGTAGTTTTAGGATGTTTGTGCTCAATAGCTTTGGTTAATCTACATAGCAATAGTATTTAGTTGATGGGCTAAATAAGAGGTGCATGGACTCTTTGATAAGGTCCTAGATAAATGCATTAATTGCAGGTGAAAAATTCAACGAGTATTATAAAACGCTGTACGATCTCAGTACTTCAAAAAGATCAACCTAATTAAAAAGTAAGGAAAACACTATACTCTATTTGCAAAAACTAAAAAAGTATGCGATTTGTGTGGATCGAACACACGACCTTCAGATTAACTGTGACTGAATCTCTTCAGTCTGACGCTCTCCCAACTGAGCTAAAACCGCAAGAGAACCCATGCCGGGAGTCGAACCCGGAATCTTTTGATTAGAAGTCAAACGCGTTAACCATTACGCTACACAGGCTTCCGTTGTTTTCAATTTTCCTCGTGAAAAATTACTCAAATTTACTATATAGAGTCACGTGACCTGTTGAATTTATTAGACATTTCGATTACCTGCCACTATAAAACTGTTTTGCAGCTAAATTATCACTTAATTATATAGTTTTGATGTCTAAGTAGCTATAAATTATATGATACGTAAAAAATAAGTAAAAAAAAAAAATTGAAAACACCCAAACTACTGATCTTTGCTAATCAAATACAAGCGAACATTTTAACAGGATATATTGATTAAAAGTCGTTCCTGAATCTTTTCGTTTTTTTTATTCGTCGTGAAATTACTTTACTCTTGCTCTGTGAATTACTCTTTAATTACACGTTGACTGTTCTTTAAAACTTTTAAAACCCATTTCTATGCTAAACCTACTCTTCCTTCCACCCTTATTATGACCATTACTATTTCGTCGTCTTCGAAGAACCCAGTTTTTATATTGGACTTCATACACGTATTCATGTCCTCATAAAATTGCCAAATACCCCCAGGATACGAAGCCAAATGAAAACCATACAACAATAGTATCTTTGGAATTACCTCCATTAACAGTATATGCACCAAACTACTCTGGTATGCACAGAAACTCGACTTCATAGAAAATGCATACCATACCTTCTATAACTGCACCAGAGACATAGTGGCATATTTCCATTGCAATGTCTTTTATTTTTCCCTGCAAGAATTTCACAGTTTCACCTTCTGTTCTTTGCATAATAAGTCTCTTCTGTTCGAAATACCTGTATAAGCCTTGTAGTGTGGTCTGGGTGTGTTTCACTTCTGTGTATCTAGAACTTTTGGGTTTATTTTCACAGATCATACACTATTGGTTGCTTTTTTCAATGTACAATAAGCATTTGGTCTTGAATACATTGCAGTCATAGTGACCTAGAACAGTGAGCCAAACTCTTGTAAATGTGAAATTCAGTAGAATTATCGATTTATTCAATCTTTTACCACTGATCTCAATGTTCCAGGGCTGATCTTACCTAATTAGGAAGTAGAAGTCCTCACGATACCTTTAATTCTACTTTTTATACATGTTCTGAATATATACTTATGACCAGTGAAAGTTAATTGAACTTATTAACTATTTGGAACACTAGTATCTCTTTTTTTAACTAAATGAAAATGAATTCTTTCTGAATTTTTCAACTTTTTCATAAAAATGCAAATATTTTACAAGAAAAACTTTAAACATCAATCCATACCTCCTGATATAGTAAAATTACAATGAGCCGAACACGTATCTATTAGCTATAAAGAACAGCTCACCTGAGTGCTTGACGATATATTGCCCTATTTTTCCTGTTGAATTGTTTTTAAATGAAATTTAAAATGAAATGCAGTGTTTTTATTCTTAGGAGTAGGTTCATTGGAATGAACAATAAGATCCAACTAAATATTTGAAGTTGAAATGTAAAATCAATTCCATTAATCACATGTTTTTATTCAAATTGTGCCTTGATAAATCTCCAGAAACGTGATTAGGAGCACTTTTTTGCAGCCAACTCCGCAGCACAAAAATTACAAGAAACCAAGACCAGAAATTCAATCCGAAGAGCAAGATCAGGAGCTTAGTAAACTAATTATTCTACAGATTTACACACGATTATATATTAGATAAAATAGCCATAAGTAAAATTAAAAATTAGGAAATTCCTTAGATGAATTCCCAGGTGATGTGGAATCTACCAGTGGTTTGACCACCAGTAAGCTGGCTGAAAGCAGCTCTGGAGAAGTCCAAGGAGTCGTAAGAGCAGCCTGGACAAGAGTCAGCAACAGTGACATCAACAGATCTACCTTGGTAGTGGGCTCTGATTCTTCTACCACAGAGTGGGTTGTTGTTTGGGTTACCGTTTGGAGTTTGTTGTTGGAATCTGGATTGACCAAGAGCAACGATGTAGTCACTACCAGAGTTGTAGTGGCCACAGGCACCCAAACCGGCATCGTAGACGGTAGCATCACCTTGGAAGGCAGCAGCCAAGGAAGAGACAGCAGTAAGTAAAGCGACAGTGGTGAATTGCATTGTAGAAAGGATTGTTTTTTGTTGTTGGATGATATAGAAAAGGGAAAGGAAGGAAGATGATGGGTTTATATAGTGGACCAAAGATGTACAGGACCAGAGATATTACACTAGAGAGCCCGCCTTGGGGTGTTTCACTAAGAAGTCTGGTAATATTGTCGTTATTTGCATCTGCGTATTAGGAAGGGAATGCGATAAGTGGTATGTATGAGTAGTGGTATGTCGCAGCTGCAAAGACCGAGAAATGGATGTTATTAGGAAGAGAATGCTATCAGTGGTATGTACGAGCATGTCGCAGTTGTAAAGACCGAGAAATGGATTCGTGGTTATAGAGAAGAAGCATCAATTGGGAAGTAATGATGAAAAGTAATGATGAAATGTAATAATAAGAATTATAATAAGAAGCGTTTGCTTGATCCAGAATACGTAGAGAGATTCAAATCAGCAGTATCCGGTCATTTTCACACGGATTCCGACGTTCGGCCTCGTTATTGCAGTTGGTTTTGTGGAGAAGCCAACTTAACGAGATGTACATACTACGGGTACAGGATGCGGAGAAAATATATTAAGAGATATTGTAGGAGGATAAAGCGGGTTACACAGAGATAACGACTGGTATTGTGGGACAATGGGGAGTATTAGGCAGGGGAAGGATATTTTTTGAAGATATTGATATTCATAGGTGCTTACTAATATTTATTAATATTACGTAGAAATTGGATATTCTTATTCATCTTGTTCCTAATCTTGTTCGTATTTTTCTTCGTATTTTTCTCTATCGTATCCATTCTTTTCTTCATTTTCTTTATCTTCTTTATTCTATTCACCTTCATTGTTTAATATACAACAAGTACGATATGTACTGCCATTTCCCTACCACATTAATTACAATAGATGAAATTTCAATGTAGATTAGATTACTACCTAATGAATAATAATACGTACACTAGAATACATAACCACTCGCTACAACAAACGTACGATTGCAGCATTTCTCGTACTTTAGCTAACTAAAAGGTTGAATAATTTTCTAAATTGGTCATTGTGTCTGCTGAACTTGCAATTGACAACACATTATCAATGAAACCTTGCAATGGAATAAAAGTACTTTGTGGAATACTTTGGCACAATTTACATTCTCATTCTTCTCAAAAGCGTGTTTCCAGGGAGATGGAAGCCGGATGAAGCGGAGAAAATGAAAAGCGGACTGTTAATCAAACCTTGGCGATTATGAGCGTGATCAATTAAGAGATCCTATGGCTTTTTTGTGATAGTGTAAAGAAATTTATATATCAGAGAAAAGCGGATATAAGTCGTAGATTTGTTTTTACACAAGTGGCATATATTTCATATTTATCCGGGCGTCTATCTTTAAGTGACAAAATCAGTTTAATACTGCTAGGAAATCGAATCTTCAACATTCTCCTTCTCGAAGGATTAGTAACGATTCTAATCCACGCCCGTGTTTTCCGTCTTACCCGCAAAAAATTTAGAATGCCATAAATTCCCACGCTAGGTTGTTCATTTATTTATCGAGTTTTCTAACTTTCATAATGCACCTTCAATTGTTGGACTCAAGAGTCGACTAACCAAGGCCTTAGCACTCTAAGGTACTGAGACCTTGTTTTGTCAAAAGGATATAGCCATGAGGGTGTAAATGTCAAGAGACTGTACTTGATTAGCCCTTGAAGCTATAGACACGATTGCCATTTATTGTGATTTATTGGCCCCTACTCGCTTGGTAATATGTACCTTAATTATTCTAGAAGAAATATTGAATATGTATGGATATTTATACTAGTTTAGAGGTCCAAAATATAGGGTATATCCCTAAGTAGGCAGTGATGTAAACGTGGAAGCGTTATGGTGAAAACACTGTCACATCACGGGAGGAAAATCAGAGAGTATCTCTGTTAATCACCCGAATTTATACATAATTTTATATGTACTATGTGTTTCTATGTATATTACATGTTTTTACAAATATTCTTTAAATTTTACAAATATTCTTTGCTTTTTTATGTTTTTCATGTGTTTGTTAAAGTTCTACTCATATTACTAATTAGACCAAACCATTCTCACTTGAATCACTATTTGAATGATATCTTTTTGTTTAATAAAACCTTGAAATCTTTCTACGCAGGCCCAGTATAACTTAGATATTTTTATACCGTGTAATCATGACGTCTTCATAACTCTTCTATTTAAAAAATCCAAATTTGGGAATTTGCTGCATATTTTCTTAGCTTACATAACGACTGGAAGATGTCCAATATATTACTGATTTAGAAGGGTCCTGAACATTGGGGCTTATAATAAAGCTGAGTATTCTTTGCGTGACTTCCAAGTACTGAAGTCACAAGGCTATGTGAGTGAATACAAGTTTGTGATCTCTTCTTAAAGTTCGTTTACTTCCATGGAGCAATTGCTAAATAATAAATACCCATTGATTTTGCCATCCACTGCAAGAATTATCCAATGGATAATAAAGCTCTGGTGTTCGTTATAACATATTCCATAAGTTGCAAAAAGGTGGAATTTTTTGAAAACATACATGATTGGCATAAATATTCAACAAGTTCCTGATAGAATCATACCCTGCTCCTTGTGTAGTACTACTTGAACTGAAACACTCCATCCTTTTCGGTAATTCTTACTGTTCTGATTAAGACCATAAGTAATATCTCATGGTATATGCGTGGTTGTTTATCTGAAAAAAATAATGTGTCTCCAATATATGTAGTATACTTTCTCTCTTACTTAGGAGCAATTCTGCACTTCTGAAGAGACTATAAATGTAGTCCTTGTCTATTTCTGTATTTCTACTTGCCTGTCATATATAATTACAAAAAAATGTCTAAAATCAAAGCCGTTATTTTTGGATCCATTACCCTGAAAACCTTTAGTTCGCGGGTCATCTGTCTCCCTGTTATACGTATTTTCTATCTAAGAATTCTAAAACTAATCTGGCCCTTAACCCCCAAAATTCCCACTAAGATCCTAGGCTGCCCCCCCTCACTTCGTCTTTTCGCTTAGCTCATCATATCATTCATCGCATCAACCTCTCAAAGTTCCACATATGTCCACTGTCCTCAGTAGCTTCTTCACGTAGTTAAAGCTGAGTCTCGTAGTTCCTTGAAAAATGATCTAGCAAGCCACATCGTAGTATTTAATACCTCTGGCGCCACGTTTCTCATTGTATTTCTTTTCTATACGGTTAGGTTTGCCCTTGGGCTTGTCGTTCGTCTCGGGCGTCAGAGTAACAAAAATTCTTCTTAAATCCTCCAGCTTCAATACCCCCATGGTATAATGCAAATCTAAAATCACTTCCTTGAGGGGTTGCTCCAAAAACTCCATATATTCACCAGAGGCACGGAGTAGTTCATCTGGGAGTCCATTGAGGAACCAAGAAACCAATACCCGTTCCTGATAGCTAAATTTCTTCTTCAAGAAGTGGTTATACTCTCTATAGGTAGAGATGTACGATTGGAATTGATCTGCGGCTGTGAGCTGCAACTGTTGTAATATGTGCTCGGCTTCAAATCGACTACCATAACCCATCATTTCCACTTCCAACCTAGTAAGGAATTGGTCAAAAGTGTCTTCCTCCTGGTGAGTACCGTCGTCTTCGAAACTCCACATGAGCAATGTGCCTCTTATGAAACACCTGGCCAACGAGATCTTCATACCCTCTGTCTTATTGTTACAAAATTTAAAAAGCGATAATAACAGCGTGCTGTACTGATTAAACAATCTCAATCTTTGATCGAAGCTCCCACCATCTTCAATCATGGGCACCTTCGCCAATAATCTTTCCTCCAAATCCTTATTATTCATTTCTTTGGTAATGTTTGTAACCATCCGCTCATCTAGCACCTGAGCTTTCCCAGTTTCTGGACCCTCCAACTTTATATGTCTAGTATCATCCAGCGATGTATTTTCTGAAAGTTTTATCGATACACTATTAAGTACTGATGAAAGAATATATTTCTCCTCCCTGGATAATATTAAAATATTTGCTGCTAGTTGATTATTAATGCTCATCCTGGGCTTTAAAAAGATATAAAATCCCTTACAGTATTTGCTAAATGGTTTTCTATATGCTTCTTAATTTTTTTACATTCCATTAAATTTCGCATCTTATCCGCCACGTGCCATATAATTAATATATACAATCCGTATATATACAATAATCCGTTAGTTCTATATAAGAATTCGTTAGCTAAATTATGTACTACAATCCGTAATCACACATGAGAGAACTAACGATACAGATGAAGCGCTGATCGAATAAATGGTTTTAAATAATACGTTTGCTGCCATCAACATAGGCATGGCTGAGTAATCGTGTTTAAAAGACTTTAGATCGATAAAGCAGGTATATTTGGAAAGAATTGATGGTCAGCGTTTAAATACTTTGGACTCGAATACTTATTATCATTATGCTGGAACAAAAACTCCTATAAGTATGACGATACCCGTGGAATGTTCAAGTATTCAACACCAAACATGGTGTGATAATAAACTATCATTATGGGAGTTTCCCTTTTAGTAATTACAGTAGTGAGTCTTACTGTGGTAAACCCTTGAAATACGTGATTGCTGGTAAGCTGAAATCGAAAATATCCCTAAAAGAAAAGTTGCAAATAGTCTTTTTACTTTTTGTTCATACGTGGGACTAATATCAAGAAACCGAAAATAAAATGAAACCAGCTACTCGCTTCGCTCGTAGCTATTCTTGATAAGAATACTGGTTATTCCTACTTTTCGGAATCAGCTTGGTTTGATGATTCATTTCCAGTAGTATCAAGGTGAAATGACTGTATGAATAAAAAGTCTAAAGACTTGCAAATATATATGAAATAATTTTGCAGTTAATCTCTACAAATTTTCCAAACAGCTCTGTCCAAAAGAACAAGAGTATCCACATGCTGAACTTGCATACTTTCCATTTGAAAACTCCAATAACCAAACAAGTTGCAACAAGAACAGAAGAGAGTAATAGAAAGTTTTCCGTGAACTCACGACTACTCATTTGATAAATAAATCCATTAATATTCTGGCTAAATATAAACCAGACTCATGACGCTGGAACTTGGAGTAATACCGTTCGGATATGCATTGGTTTCTTTAGGTTCTGTACCAAGTTCTGTACTGGCTTCTGTACTAGGTTTGGTGCTGGGACTAGGTTTGGTGCTGGGATCGGTGCTATTCTCGGTGCTATGTGCAGTAATATGTTCAGTAATATATTCGATGCTATATTCTGTAATAGGTTCAGTGCTTAGTTCAGTGCTTAGTTCAGTGCTTATTTCTGTGCTTATTTCTGTAATATGTTCTGTGCTTGGTTCTGTAATACGCTCTGTATTAGGTTCTGTAGTAAGTTCTATATTAGGTTCTGTAACATGACCTATATTAGGTTCTGTAATATGACCCATATTAGGTTCTGTTCTGTCTTCTGTACTAACAGATCTGGAGACCAAAGCTTGATACAGATACCAACAAACGCTCATGAAGAAGCTAGCACAACTTATCACTAAGGCAATGACAAAAACGGACATGGTATGGAAAATAGCCAGCACGACTTGCTTGAAGTTCCTTCTGGAAGATTGATGCAATTGTTTCTAAACAATTCTGGTGATTTCCATTCTTAAACAGTGTGTGTACTGTTGCAGTAATTCTGGTTGCGGTTGTCATGGAAATGCAAGACCGTATTGAGCGCACAAGCCCTTAGTATCAATCATGTTACACGAAATGGATAAAGTCCGGTGTCTCGGTTAAAGACATCCATTTAAAATTTGACATCAGGCATCACATGCTCAAACTGTAACCACTAGTATGCTAAGATCTAAATGAAAGGTCTCGAGTCTCTAGGGTTGATTGAAATCACAACCGGCCGCAAAATTCACACTTACGTCCAATAAAACGCGGTCTGGTGTCATTCTCTTAAACTTGCTATGGTTATTTGAAGTCAAATGCCATATACACACAAAAATGGACATTAGACTATTCCAATTGTATTTAAAAACTCTTTTCAGGACAAGGCGAAGCTATCGATTATTAAATTTTAAAACTCTTTTTAGAACAAGGCGAAGCCATATGATGAGGTGTAAGTTAACCATGCGGTAACTACTATTGATTTGTACATTTAAACCAATAATTTTAAAATAATTCATGCACTATTATTAGTTTCATTTTTTGGATTATATCAACTATGATTTGCTTTCACAATCAAACAATTAATCCAAATATCCATTCAACTAAAAAATAGGAAACTTGGATGATACACCGGCTCAAGTCATCAAGTCCTCATTTCTATATACTTCATCCTTTATTTCGAATGCTATTGTATCCACGCCATGATATTGCCAGAGTAGAAGAGGCTTAGATAAAGAAATATCGGAAATAAGTTTTCAAACAATTGATTCTGAAAAGCCTTCAACAAAATAAATGGAGAAAATTCTGGGCTTGGTTATTTTATTTCCGGTGTATGGTATAAATTAGAAGTCACAAGACTGTACAGTGAAACCAAACACTTTAAAATAGTTCAATTTAAGCAAGAAAATACCTTATTCAAAGTTTCACAGTCATTAGATTTATCAGTGTTCTCAAACAAAACTACACCCAAGTTCCTAGAAATATCGGATACCTCAACACTTGGTACTCCAAAATCAAATTTCGAGTATTACAGCTTCGATAGTTCTCTCCCTGTGAGAAATTCTAAAGGAGTGTTTATAAGAAGGTGCTACTCTTATTGAACAGGAACAATCAATATATAAAATATGTTTGTAACCTAAGTTGAATGAAACTGGACCTCAAAACCAATTATGCGAACTCTTTGTTTTGAGAATGTCTTGTATATCCACGGCTATGTTATCCGTACAGTTATAGGTCTACAGATTTTATTAAATTGATATTCTAGTACTCCTTAGCAGAAGATATTATCTAGTTTCTCCTCATCTCTTAATTTAGCCAATTTCTTGACAACCACATCGATTTCAAACTTGCCTTGTTCCTCGAAAATATCGATATTCATTGACAGATTTAGTGTTATCATCTTCTTTGTAAACAATGAGAATGGTGTTGTACTGACATTTAACCTCAATCTTCTTTCACGTAATTTTGTCAGTTGGTTATCAACTTAAGGGTAGATGCTCATCGTTCAATTTCTGATTGAGTTAAAAAAAATGAAGCTTTTGATCTACTGGAACAGGAAAAGAAATCAAAGAGAAAACCAGTGATTCATAATGACCTAGAAATTCTTTGCAGGTCCAAGATCTGCTAAACTGTATATTTAATCTTGTATTTATAGTTTTTTACAGCAATTTATAGAACTAGGCACTCTATCGAATTCCGACACATACAATATCCTACCAGGTAACAAGGAACTAAATCAAGTTAAAACCAAATGCCCTGGGCCAATTGTTCTAGAAATATATTTATATTTAAAACGTACGAAGCATAAAATCGAGCTAAGAAGAAAAATCTTGTATGCAATTCAAGGTTTGATGTCCAAAATGTACATTAAAATCGGCGAAATAGATTCGATATCTTGTAAACAGATGGTAGATATTATTTTGTAAGTTATTGAGAGATTAAACTTAATATTAGTATATTTCTCATTCATGATCCTTCAGATGAATTCGAATATCTGGAATATTCTCAACCTCTCCAGCGTCGCAACTAATATTCTCAAACTACGTCTATATGTTCTAGATTTTAGAGCCATAGTATACACCATTTAGAAATCAGAGACCTTTTCGGCAATTGCTATCGTATTTAAGAGTTTAAGAAAAACAATGGCTCCAATGTATAAGAAAAATATAAAATCAGTAAGAAAACAAGCAACTCTACTACATCTTTATCAATCAGATTGAATAAAAAAAGCGCAAAATTTTCGCAGCCAAAATAAAAATATGAAAAAGCCTCATCACTAAAAATTTCCAAACAAAACATTTTCAGAATTAAGCCTCCTATAACAATACACAGTACAATGATCTGGGGAAATTAAACAGTAAAAGTTGTGTAGCAAAGAAGTTGTTGATTGTCATTTATGTTCCTGGGGCTTTCCATAAATTCAAAGACATAAATTGGAGTATGTACATAAAAAGTCTTGACGTTGTCTCAATTTTATCGTTTCAATTAGTCATCTCTGCCTCCAAAGAAACCTTTTATTTGAAGCTTTATTTGAAACACAATTTACCCTATCGTATTATCTACACATTCATCAGTAAACGAGTTCCTCACATATCAATTCTAGTAAATCTGCAAAATCAATATCCTTAGAAATTGTTCACCTCCTTATTCTTCGCCTACACTTTCATCTTGTCATTAAAACTCCATTAAATATTACAAATACTAAAAACTACCATTCTTGAGCCTTAAGTCCGTAAGCACTCTTCTTAGCACCCTTAATAGGCTTGATCAAACTGGAACCGCCTTCCAAGAAAGAAAACTTGACCTTTCTTTCTTCCTCGTACTTGCTGATGAAATCTTCCTTTTGCAAAGTCAAACCGATATCGTCAAACCCGTTGACCAAACAGTACTTGCGGAAGTCCTCGATAGGAAAGTTTTCAACCAAAACCTCATCGGTTTCACCGTGACGGATTTCTTGCTTAGGCAAGTCCACGGTCAACTGGTGGCCAGCAGTGACAACCGGGTACAACTTGTCCAAGATCACGTCTTGAGGTATTCTGATAGGCAACAACCCGTTTTTACAAGAGTTGTTGTAGAAAATGTCACCAAAGGAAGGAGCAATCATACACTTGATACCGAAATCCTTCAAGGCCCAAGGAGCATGTTCTCTGGAAGAACCACAGCCAAAGTTGTCACCAGTAACCAACAAGATCTCGGCCTTGCGGTATGGCTCAACGTTTAAGACGAAATCAGTCTCCACGTCCTTTCCGGTGGCAGCGTCCTTGGTGAAACGAGACTCGTAGAAAAGACCCTTGGATAACCCGGTACGCTTGATGGTCTTCAAGAACTGTTTAGGAATGATGGCATCAGTGTCCACGTTGGCCTTGGCCAAAGGAGCAGTGATACCGGTCAAGACACCAAACTTGTCCATTCCGATTGGAGAGGCAGCAGGAGCAGCAGGAGCAGGAGTAGAAGCAGCGGAAGGAGCAGCTTTTTCTTCAACTGTGGTGGCTGGAATTTCCGTCTTTTCCTCGTCATACACAGCCTGTTGCAAAGCCTTGTCTTCTTCGATGGAAATCTCCTGGGATGGCTCGTCGGAGGTGATGTACTTGAAGTCTCTGATATCCACGAAATGACCAGCAATTGCAGCAGCGGCAGCCATGGCAGGGGACATCAAGTGGGTTCTGGACAAAGCACCTTGTCTACCTTCGAAGTTTCTGTTACTGGTGGAAGCACATCTTTCTTCTGGGTCCAAGATGTCCGGGTTCATTCCCAAACACATGGAGCACCCAGCTTCTCTCCACGAGAAACCAGCAGCTTCAAAGATCTTATGCAAGCCTTCCTTCTCGGCCTGGGCCTTGACAAGCCCGGAACCAGGCACGACCAAAACCAACTTGACGTTGTCGGCCTTTTTGTGTCCCTTGGCTACTTTAGCAGCCATACGGAGATCCTCGATACGGGCATTGGTACAGGACCCAATAAACGCCTTATCGATTTTGATGGATGTAAGCGGCGTGTTAGGAGCAAGACCAGTGTATTTAAGCGATCTTTCCATGGAGCTCTTCTTGGTTGGATCAGACACAGTAGATGGGTCTGGGACCGATGCAGTGATAGGCAAGGCGTCTTCGGGAGAAGTACCCCAAGTGATGGTTGGAATGATGTCCTTGGCCTCGATATTAACTTCAATGTCGAACTTGGCATCGTCGTCGGACTTCAAGGTCTTCCAGTAGGCAACAGCCTTTTCCCATTCATCTCCCTTTGGAGCGAGAGGACGGCCCTTGATGTAGTCAAAGGTGATCTGGTCCGGGCGGATCATCCCGGCACGGGCACCACCTTCAATGGACATGTTACAGATGGACATACGTGCTTCCATGGAGAGGTTTTCAATGGCCTTACCGGCAAACTCAATGACACAACCGGTACCACCAGCAGTACCAATGACTCCGATAACATGCAAAACAAGATCCTTCGAGGTGACACCGTCGGACAAGTCGCCGGAAACAGTCACTCTCATGTTCTTGGATTTGGCCTGGATGATGGTTTGGGTGGCCAAAACGTGCTCCACCTCAGAAGTCCCGATCCCAAAGGCCAAGGCACCAAAGGCACCATGGGTACTGGTGTGGGAGTCACCACACACCACAGTGGTTCCTGGTAAAGTGAAACCCTGTTCTGGGCCCACAATGTGGACAATTCCTTGACGTTCGTCATCCATACCAAAGTAAGTGACGCCAAAGTCCTTGACATTGTCTTCGAGGGTGGTCACCTGGAGTCTCGAATCGTCCTGTTGGATAAATGAGGTAGCGTCCTTGAATGTGGCACGGGAAGTGGTTGGGATATTGTGGTCAACCGTGGCCAAGGTACAGTCCTTTCTTCTGACAGATCTACCAGCGTTCTTCAAACCTTCAAAGGCTTGCGGCGAGGTCACTTCGTGGACCAAGTGACGGTCGATGTAAAGAAGATATGTTTGATCGTCCTTGTGGACAATGTGGTCGTTAAAGACTTTATCGTAAAGTGTAGACATGTTTGCTGAGGGAAAGAAAGGAATGTTGGGGAATTGGGAGTTTATATAGGGTGTGAAATTTTTCGAAGGATCCGGTTTCGCTAAGCGGTTCCGGAGGCGCTGAGTCAGAGGGATCTGTCCAATAAGAAACGAGTAAAAATAAGCCGGAGTGGTGTGAAAGAATTGCGGCCAAATTTGCGGAGCGAAAACGCGGCAGTGTGTTTGCAGTTTGGATGTTTTCAGAAACGGCAACAAGTTCAAAAGGAACAGAGTGTGATTTGTTTGATTCTAGTAGTTTAATTCTAATAGTTTTATGATTTACTCTACTGATGGCCTAGGCAAGTTCCTAACAATTACTGAAGTACTGAATCAGCTCAATTACTTTAATTGAATTACCTGAACAATGAATCAGATCAATGCAGAATTACCTGAATTACTGAATTAGAATCTCCAAACTCATCTTTTGAAGTACAGCACATTTTTAGAAGTATAGTGATCTCTTCATCGAAGGTAGAATCCTTAGATAGAAGTAGAAAACAGGAAGTATCTCAACAGCTCAAGCTTTTTATGAGAATTGTATTTATGAAAATCTCAAATTACTTAGAATTACCTAAATTACTGAATTACACCTTTTCTGTTAATTTTAGACAAATCAGGAATACAGTGTATCTAATCCGAAGCCTTCCCTATATTTCCATTCTGTAGAGATAAACTGGAAATGAAGTTGGTTTATTGGTATCATGTGATGGCAACTACCTTTGTGTTATAAGATCAACATGTTGGCACTACAAGTAGAGTTTTTAAAGTAAATTTTTATATCTGAATTTATTTACCTATTATGCACCCCAACACCTTTTAATTATCTCCATTTTATTCACCTATCTATGACCAACCGACATTCTTGTGGATGCAACAAATACTGGAACAGTATAACTTCAGCATTCCAGATGATATTTTAATGATGGCTTCTAATCACGTCATCTTAATTATGTCTTCTCTCCACCAATTCACCCTTTACTAGTTTAAGATTCACATTACTCTTTCCAAGTATAAATTAGCACTTTCCCTGGCCTTTCCATATAGTTATTGTATTGTTCGTTTCCTGAAAATTCACCAATCTTATGCAATTACAAGTATTTGTTAGTTCAGGAGGTCAACAGCTTGTGCAATATTATCTGTAAATAATAGCAACATCCTCCGTAAACATACACATTGGTTCATTTCCAGGATGAACTCTTCAAGTCCTCTTCAATCGTGAGAGTAAGCAAGATATGCAGTAGAGTCGCAGGTAGATGTGATACAAGAGATGTTAACAAGAATCCAGCAAAGACCCCCCAAAACCAGGGTGCCATAATACATGGAGACCTTAGAAGAGTAAGCACATTTACAGAAGCATCTCTGAAACTAAAACTCGCCTTTCCAAAAACTCGTTCCATCGTGTCCCGCCTGGAACTGCCAGGATCGACACAAATGAATTCAGTTTGTCTACATCCACTTTTGCCTTCATGTTGTGGCAAATTTTGAAAATAGAATCCTCTAGGAGGTCATAGTTCAGGCTCAAGTCAATGACTAAAAGTTTCTTCAAGGGGATATCCTTGATCTCCAGTAATTCTCCGTTCCTGAGGTCTAGTTTTAATAATGAAGGGGGAATATCAAGAGTGTTATGCTGTAACCAGTTGCCCAATTTACTGCCAGGTAAAAGTACCTCAGAAAGGTTCTTTAGTCTGTGTGAATTACCCTTCACCGACTTAATATTGCAAAAACTAGCATCGATTTTGGTAATAGATTCAGGGAAGGTATCCCAATCGAGGGTATCTAACTCAAATTCGATAAATACGGATTTCAAGGATATGCATTTTGTTAAATTAACACCTTGAGGAAATGCATTATTTTGATCTTTGTCAAAATATTTAATTGAAAGTTCGGTTAGATTAGGAAAGGAAAGTTCTAAAGGTTTGCTTTCCTTGAGCACTGTAAGATGTAACACTTTAATTCTCTGAGGCACAATGGTGCTTAATATTTCAGAAAGTCCAGAGGTTTTCACCTTAGATGTTAATTTAAGTACTTGAAGGTCTTCAGGTAGAACCAATCCTTCCAAATGACCCACTGTTTCGCACCTTATTGAAATGGTCGGTGTGTGGCTGGGGAATGCAAAACGGGAAGATATACAATTCTTCTTCAAACGTTCAGGCGAATGATGAATGTCAGAGTGTATATGTTCATGCATTGGCAATTCAATCAAGTTTGGAGGACGTTTAGATTGCAGTAAGTTTGAGATTCTATTTCCCAGAATGTTCAAGTAGTCTAGTTTAACTAGCTTAGAGAAATCACCACAGTTCTCTAAATTGTTCCCTTGTAGTTCTAGGTCTTCTAACCCAAGAGGCCACTTTATTTCAGAGATATCAGATTCGCTGGGCAGTAAAGCCAGAACCAAACCCAATCCTAGAAGGCTACGTGGTAATCTATATGAATCGAGGCATACTTGTACTTTCTCAAAATACGCATACTTCAATCTGGGAGGTAGAATCAGGATATTAAACATGAAACTAGGCATATCTTTGACTGAGATCGTCAAAAGGTTACTAGGAAGCGGAGCTAAAAATTCAAGAGTATCCTTCAGCAAGCGGTCCAAGGTGTGATTGATATTTGTCAAACTGAGGTACCTTAAAGTTTCCGGGAACTCAAACTTGGAGAGTGAAGAACAGCTTCCTACAGTCAACTCAACCAAATTCAGTTTCCCTAGTCCTGTCAAACTGGTCAATTTCAAACAGCAGTCGATTTCTAGTGAAGTGAGCGACAGAGGGAGTTCAAACTCGTCCATATTTTCCAATTCTGGGATTTGGGCAATGACCAATTCTGTGATGAATAAACCAGACAAGTTATATGACTCTCTTCTTGCAAAAGAAAGCGTTAATTTTCTTAACAAGGGGAGAGAAATGTCCTTGAAATTGACGGTACTATCGTAAATTTCCAATTGATGCAAGGTTTTGGGAAGTGGTGGTGAGAAGAAAGGCATATAGTGTATTCCGAGCTTTGTTGTTTTCTCTAGATTCCAGGACAAGTCTGAAGTTGGCGACTCTCCACTGAACCTGTAAATGGTCAATTTCTTAGCCGCCAGGGTGATTTGGCACGCATTTGTCAAAGATAACGAGGCATCGATGGAAATATTATAGGGAAGGCCATGCAAAAGTTGAAAGGAGTCTGTCCTATAGCAACATACGGTGATCTGTTGCGCTGCTTTCAAGACCGAAGGAATGTTCTTGTGTAGAAACAACAAATCCGACTCCTCGTTGAAGCAGATAGTGTTGGGCTTGTACCACGGATACGTGGAAACAAGATGTACCAACCAGAATAGAGCCAAGTGTGGGAATTTCGGGCTCAGGCCGTGGTTCTTGGCTGTGGAATATTGCAAAGAGGCAGTTCCGTATGAATCTGGGGCGAAAGTATGCAGATGAGATGGTTTGGGGCTCAGGCGGATTGATTCTATGGGGTCAAGCAGCTCACGGATGTAGTGGTGGTCATCACGTAGCAAGCACGAGCTGTTGAGAACCACCACGGTGGAGAAGTACGTGTTAAAGGCATGTCTTCCTACTTGCGACTCGGTGTTGACCAACTGGGCAAGAAGATGCCGAGGAAGATAGGAAATGACTGAGAGGAGCAATTCAACCGGAAGGACATTCAAATCAACAGAACCCATTGAGAAAGAAAGGAGTCAGCACAGGCTAGTCGAAGGTCGTGTGTTCGTGGTTTGCCCGTCTTTTCTTTATGTCCAGAGATGTGAAATCTCGGTCCTTTTCAGTGAATTTTTTTGGCGGAAATGTTTAGCGGCTCTTTCAAAGGGAAATGCCTCATAAGCCACAGGAAAAGTCGTTAATGCATACATGAAGGGCTGTAGTCATGTTGCAGTAGAATAGGAGACAGAGGATTTCAGATACTTCGGATCTATGTTGGTGCTAGCATGTTTGGATTCGTACACTAAGTAAACCTTATCCATAAAGCTTCATCTGACACTGCGATGCAGCACGTGATGGTAACAGGAACTGGAATCCATTTCATAGATTCACCCATTAAAATCCATTCATGCAATATCCATTCATATATTTCATCCATCACTCCTACACTACTCTGTTTCACCTCTTTATTCTCATCATATTGACAGAAAAATCTCACAGAATTGAAAACGGCTGCAAAGAAACAAAACCTGACACAAAGAGTCTATTCTTTAAAAAAGTACAGACACTTCGAGAATCTGTGTTATCTTTGCTGAGGTCCTAACCCCCCTTGCCTCCTAATCAGGTAATACATGAAACACTGCAATCCATTCCCCTCGATAATCCCCACTTTTTATTACTAATACCATTAATAATATCTTGATAAAAAAAAATCATATATCGTCTAGGAAGCTTAACACACTTGATTGTTTAATTCTAAAGGTTAAAGTGTATTTCCTATCCTATATATCAGGTTATGTATCCAAGGCTACACCTTAGAATCTCTCAAGATCTATGCTCTACACTATTCGCTATATGATTTACATACTCTTTTCTTATTTTAGTCTGTATTCTAAGTAGTGACCCCTAACTAACGCACTAAACAACCTTTGACTTTCAGATTAAGCTCTTTTACATATGCACCAATCGCCCATTATTTCACAGAAAGCTCTATTTTCTCAGACAATTGCTCTCGTACCACTCATCCTTACGACAGAACCAAGTCGGTAAACTCATCTCAAAAGAGTGCAACAAGTCATAGAATCAACGATCAACTTTGAGCTCATGCTGGAATAATTTGAAACCCAACTAACCTCATACTACAGAATACATCTTTAACAAAGTCCGCTTTGGGCCCTGTGAAGTTTCCGTAAATCAAGGAAGAATTAGTACCCGATGTGCATAAGAGCAATGATTCTCTATTTGAAAAATAATTTCAAAAATACAAAGTCCATCCTGGACAATATATAGCTTGGCACTACGAGGTAGTCCTTTAGTAGGTGTGTTTTCAAGCTCCAGGTTAAATTTTAAGCACACAAAGTGCTAAACCAGAGGCTTTTCTCAAGGAATTAAGAAAGCTGCATGGTATTGCAGTCAATTGCAGCAAATCGAAGCTTCTAAGATGCACAAATTAAGGTATTATGTCCGCTTCTTGACTAATTTGACGAAATAGTATTAACTGATTCAGAATATGGTTCATGAAAAACTGTATACTTCACCATAACTATTGTAATTTACATCAGGATGCATACAAAATTCTTAACTGTGTTCTAAATCCATTTTTAGTAAGTTTCCTACTTACACTGAGTGAAGAATTGCTAATTTTCCTCATTCAGGCTATCTTGTTGGTCGATATTAGTATGTATTTAACTGACTAATAAAAGGAGTATACCTATTTATATGACCTAAAGGAACATATCCTATCTATAGGACCTAGTGGAACTACTGTTTGAATCATCAAAAACTAAGGTCGGCTAATTGATGTTTCGTAATCAATCAATGTATAATTTGAGTGCAGAATGTAGTGAAAAGTGATAACAATGATTCAAGATTTAGCCTAATTAAAAAAAGGTCAAATTATGAATAATATTTCCTTATGAGTACTTTTGAAAAAATACCAATAGCAGTAACATTACTAAAATATACATAAGAATTTGGAGTAAGGTTTGTATAACCTGGACCTGTTGTAGTATTCCCCAATCTAAATTGTTTTATGTACTTGAAAAAAAAACCAACTCCATATCTATGGTATCTTTGTAATATAATCAAGAACTATTCATATTTTTAGGAATTATTCTCCCAAGTTATAAATGAGGCTTGTGATTTTCCTATAATCTATACAGAGACGTGAAATTTTCATCTGAAAGTTTCCAATAATTTGCAGCCTATTGAAAATTTTGTAAGAACTATTTAAAAAAGCACCAAAATATTCCAATTTGAGAATAGATATGAATCACAGATTGAATACATTGACAGTGACATTGAAGTCACTTTAGAATTCAAAGGGATCATCAACTCAAAGTTCAACTCGAAGTACTAACAAATATTCATTTTCAATTGGAAGTGTATTCCTTAGATTGAAAAAGCAGTAGAAACTATTAAAGTAGATTTTGAAATCCGTAATATCTTTCAGTTACATGTATCAATACACATCCACTTTTTATTAAAAGTGTGGGGAATTTTGGTAGAATATATACAGTATTTTGACTTTATTCATACCTGGGACCGGAAATAAAATTTCAAACCAAGTATCAGCTTCACGTCCATTTATTTGAGTTCATCAAAAGCCAATCTCAAGAACTTGACATTTGCAAACCTTACAAACCTTCGGTTGTCATTGGTCATGTCGAGCGGCACTCCATATAGGTTGCACCCACCTCGTCAGATAACGAGCAGAAATAGTCTAGGTTCTGCATGGTTGTAAACAACTCAATGGAAGTAGCCTTCAACTTCAAACAAGATTTACCCCGACTTGTTTCCGTGCAGATAATGCTCTCCTTTAAATCACGATTACCGTCTATGACGAATAGATTTTTCTCTCTCGAGTGAACGAATTCCTTAACTGTCTTCTTTAAATCATTTGTTTCAGCCAGTCTGACCTCAATTGGGGCTGTTTGGTTGGATAATTGGTCCAACGTCTTGGTAATGTGGGGCGAAGTCACCAGCTCTAATTTCTGACTAGGCATGTTCACCGACCCGTGTGATCTCTGCTCCGTGGACCCTGCGGGGAGGGGAGCAGGTTTGGAATTGGAAAATGAAAAGAACGCCATTTCTAGATAAGTGAATTAACGGGGGACCCTTCTAAACTTTGATGGCAAACGTTTCTACATATTATGTAACATGCTTGCTAAATTTTGCGTCAAATTTGATCTCAGACTGTATATAGATGATTTTGAAGAATAGCCTATTGGTGTAATTAAACCATAAAAAAGAGTTGTAATTGAGGCTATTAAGGTTGTTTGTTTGTGGAGATCATTATATGGCAGGTCGTCTGTGGACAATTCGTCTTCCAAATGACCTTGCTAATGCACTTTCTCAGTTATCGTGACATCAATGGTATATTTCACAACTCAATAAACTACCAGAACCATCCATAAGAAGTCTTGCACAGTTCAACATCACACTGATTAAAGCACCTATCTTTGTAGGACTATTGGTGGACTGATTTTTCAAGCATTTCTTTAGAAATTGAATTTAACAAGGAGCGTGAGATGCGTTTTTTGCAACCTTACAAAGAGAATAACTTACAAACAGAATTATTTTTACAAACAGAATAGCTTACAAACAGAATAACTTACAAGCAGAAAAGCTTACAAACAGAATAATCTACAAAAAGAAACTTCTAGAGTCTTTTGACTATTTATTCATACCTCCGAAAATATTCATACCAATTTTCATACCTTGATTCTAAAGCTTTAAAATCAGACGTGAAAATCTCATAGAGAACATTCCTGTGAAATAGACTCTGTGAATTCAATATATTTCAACATCTTTGAAATGGAGATGTCATTCAGAAAAGTTTTGGTTAGACAAAGTACACCTTTTTTTTGGGAATAGTAAATGAACTAATAAGGAACAGATGGGAGCGGATATTAGAAGCATAGAGAGCAAAAAGGTTATAAGTAAACTTTAGCCGTGGATCAATGAAGAAGGATACACTGTGAAGGGCTGAAAAATAGTTTTGACACTACCCAAGTATTTTCTATTTGTGGCTGCAAAAATTGGCAAAAGAGTAGTGGAAAAACAAAATTTTGAAAACCCTGGTATGCTGTTATAATAAAGATTATCCCTTTATCTGCTCCAAATTTATAGGATCCGTTTTCTTCAATATTTGAACTAATTTTATTCGCTATTCATATTCTCCAATGAACAGGTACAAACATTATCTTACCCCACCACACTCTGGCGACTCTTGTTCAGAAGCTTATGATTCAGAGGATTCTGAAGCTCCTGAACCATCCCGTTCCAAGAAACCATCCCTCTCCAAAAAACCATCCCGTTCCAAGAGATCATCCGTTTCCAAGAGACCGTCACGTTTTAAGGGTTTTACACACACGATTCCAGAACACATAGCAGACCGCTACAAGAGTTTCCGGGTAAGTAAGCCAGGTGAGAAAACACACATGGTGAGAATCACCAACCACGATGTTTTTGCAAATAAGGTTGTCCCTGTTTCACTGAATCCTTCAGTTGTGCTCGTTGAAGCAAAACGCCTGTACTCACACATTAACATTCTTGAGGTTTTGTGTGACATTCCCGCTGACGCTGATAAGGTTTTGATTTCACTTGTGTACACCAGATTTGGAAGCGAAGACCCTCTGTTATTCTACAATAGTCTTAGAATGGTTGGAGGATACTTGGAATCTCTTCGTAAGACCAAACACATCACTGTGGAGCTAGTCACAATCAATCGGGATATGCAAGTTTCCAGGCGTGCAGCTTACAATAAAAAAGTTATTGAGTGGTATCTAAAGGAGAATCAACGCAGCCCAAAGCTCTGGAAGCCATATTATTAGACATTCAGTCGGAAACAAACCCATTTAACCCCTTACATATATTTCTCCACCTTTGAATCATTGTTGAATAAAAATTTCCTAACACATTGTAAATTCCTGTACACCCCAAAAACTATCTTGGATTTCGTGATTTTGAAGAAGCCCCCTTCAATGAGTATATTCAGGAACTCCATAGTGATTTAAATATATCCAAGTACTCAATCACACAGAACATGTAAACCCAAAATCGTACTACAAAGACCTTCAGGTCCTCCATAAACTTCAATTTAAATAGGATAATGTAGAGGAATGTGAATTCCAGCATATTCCGGGGTAACTGGTTAGGATTTTGAACACTGGCATGTGTCGATCCTAGGGAATTCTAAAATATGGAACTCTTATTCTATTAATATCATCTTCCCTTTTGATTAATAATTGACATTTTGTAGGTAGTCTTCGTATACTTGAGTCTACAGTCCCTCCTCTTTCCAGAGATTCCTGAAGTATATCTTCTAAAAGTAAGTTGATGTGTATGCAGAAACTAAAAAAATCAAGATCTACGCCATTTACAATGTAAGTCAAAACTAAAAAGTAGTACTTTACGAATAAAAGTCAAGATACAGATAAAATCTCACTATAAAAACTCAATATGAATGAATCTGTTAGGTTATTGTTAACTAGGAGTGGATATTAGTATACATTTGACTGACAAGTTATAGAAAAGACATGGAACGTATTCGTTCTTCAGTAGTGTAACCTGGGGTAAGTATAGTCGACGAGTAAGGTATAAGGCTTACAACGAGTCACGCGGTTATGTTATAGTGACCCAAGTAAGGAAGCCAGTCTAGTTAGAGAGTAGGGGAAGTCCTATATAAGATTTCCAAGATTACGTCAAGATCTACAAAGAATATGTAGAAACAGTACAAATAAACGTCAAGAAAAGTCATAAACTCATAAACTCATAAAGTCACTACAAATAGAACTCATAAAACGTAAACGTCAAGACACTTCACAAACCTTCGGTTTGTTCAGTCTTCAGTTTGCTCACTTTTCCCAATCCGGTAACCTGCAAACAACCATTGTAAATCGCAAATCACCAACACTCTTATCACATCTTCACCACCCTTCTATGCTCCCGCTAAAACGAACCAAGATCCGGCCGCCACGCAAGTCGCTTGTTACCTCTTTCTCCGACTCTTCCGAATACGACACCACCTGGGCCGTTTTATCCCAGGCAATTGTCCAGATCCAGAGCAAGAACGTGTCCCAGCTCTCCTACGAGCAGCTCTACCGTAAGACGTATCTCCTAGTGCTTAAGAAGTTTGCAGGTAGGTTGTATGACGATGTTGGAACACTTATATGTGAGCATCTACGCCGAAGAAGAGACGTGTTGGCCAAACTCGTGGATGGCGACATGGAACTTATGCAACGAATCGTGCTTGAATGGGAAGAGCATCTCCAGGCCATGAAGTTCATTGGCGACGTGTTGATGTACTTGAACAGAGTATACGTCAAAGAAAAGGGAAAGAAGCAGATCTACGACTGGGGGGTTGTTCTCTTTGGCGAGATTATCTTCTCGAACGATCCCTCTGGACCCCAATTGGGCAATCGATTGGCCGACATTATCATAACGCAGTTGAAAATGCTCCGTGATGGTTTCCAGGCCACCACGAGTATCTACATTGCTCCTCTAGTAGGCATAATGGAGTCGCTCCACGACGACGCGTCCGACGCCCTCTCCACGTATTATTCGTCCCAATTCGAACCGAAACTCCTCGTGCTGTCCCAAGAGTACTACGCCGCCTTGAGCCAGGCCCACTCGTCGCTCTCGGGCTCGGAATACCTCGAGGTGACCAGCAAGTTCATTTCCGAGGAAGAACTGCGCCTCTCGCTCTTCTTCCCGGAAGAAACACGGCCCAAGCTTCAGTCTCTTCTCAATAACATTCTTATAAAGGAGCGTATAGATTTGGTCATGTTGCTTCCCTTCGAAAACCAGGGCATTTCCTATTGGTTGCAGCCTACATACGAGAATGTGATAAACTCGGCCGACGAGCCGTTGCATATTACCCTGCTAACCACCTTGTACCAACTCATAGGCAGAGTGGATACCGAATATGCCGTTTTACGATCTAGACTAAGAGACCAGGTCATGACGGCAGTCTCGTTGATTGTAAATAACATACAGGATACACCAAAGGACAAGCCACAGGAGGGGAAAGGGAAACACAAAAGCTCGCCCTCTTCCTTGGCCACTCCTATAATCTCGTCGATCTTATCCTACCAAGCAACTCTTCACGAGGTTTGTAACACCTGCTTTTCCCAGAACACCCAGATAGAACAGAGCATCACTAACGCCATCATGGACTTTATTAACGGAAGACGCGCCTCCTTCAGTGCTCCTGAAATCCTCTCGGTGTATATGGATTATCACATCAAACAAACAGGCAAGTCGAAGGACGATGAATCGGACGACTTCATCTCCAACAGTATAAAGTTCCTTCAGCTTGTGAAAGACAAGGATGCGTTTGAGGCCAACTACGCCAACCATTTTGCAAAGAGATTCCTCAACTCAAAGGGCTTGTCGTCGGAATTGGAAGAAATGGTGATCAGTAAGCTAGGCGAGGTGATGGGCGTTACTTCGTTGGAAAAGGTGTTGCGTATGAACAAGGATGTGGTGAGTTCCAGAGATTTGACCGACGAATGGAAGAAATCTTTACATGAAAAGACGACTTCTTTGGAAACGATTATTCCGATCGAGTTGAAGATTTGTAATGTTTCCGACTGGCCCAAGTCGCTTACCAAGGACTACGCAGCCACGCAGTCGATCTGGCCTCGGCCTCTCCGTCATACCATGGCGTCTTTTGAGGAGTTCTGGTTCTCTGAGAAAAAGAACCAGAACAAGTCGTTGTACTGGAGCTCCAAATACGGGTCCATGGACTTCAGAATCACGTATCCTACGCGCACATACGAAATCAACATGCCTGTTTATTCCGGGATAGTCATGATGTTGTTTGCTCCGCAGTCCCACGAACTATCATGTGATGGGAACTGTAATGGAGCGTGTGAAGCAAACGACGCTTTTGCTGCGGTGAAACTCACCTACAGCGAGATTGCAGAACTCACAAACATCCCGGAAGTGGACTTGAAGCGTCACTTGCAATCGATTGCAGTTGCGCCCAGGTCACGTCTTCTAGTCAAACAGCCTATGTCTAAGGAAGTGAGCGATACAGATGTGTTTTTCCTTAACGAGAAGTTTAAGTCCCCTAGTGCCAAGGTCAAGGTGTTGGCTGTGTCTGCAGTCAAGAAAAAGGAAACAGAAGAGGATGTGAATGGGGTCATCCAGGAGGGAAGAAAACACGAGTTGAACGCTGCCATTGTGCGTGTAATGAAGTCTCGTAGGACTATCAAACACAATGAATTAGTAGAACAATTGGTGCGGCAGTTAAGTAGTAGGTTTCTGCCTCTGATAGTGTTGATCAAACAGAGAATTGAGGATTTGATAGAGAAAGAGTATTTAAAGAGAGACGACGAGGATAGGTCTCTTTATCATTACATTGCATAGAAGGTGCCAATATCTTTGTACACTCTCTGGCTCAATATTCTTAGATACAAAAAAAAGTACAAAAATTAAAGTACAAAAATTGTCAAGATATAAATTGTCTATGTTTATATATGTATAATTAGACGTTCGGGAAGTCATTCGCTTTTGTAAAGAGAAAGATGTTTATGGAAAATCTAACATCTATTTAAACAGAGAATATATAGATCCAGAATACGAGCATTTTCTTCTTATGATATTCAAGCTATCTACAGTATTTCAAACATAGTTTCTCTGTCTACATGTTACTTCTCCAATATCAACATACACTCAAGAGTCGCCTGTATTTCTAATCCAGAACACGACTTCTGTTTTACTTGATTGACTTAGTAGGAACCTAGTATCATCACAATCTAGTGCATTCCTTGGTACCTAAATTACCTTAAACTGGAAGTTATTTTCACAGTCTGTCCATATTCAAGAAGCATTTCAGATCTTCCTAAGAAAACAGTTGCATCGTTTTACTTCTTTTGCTTGTATCTTTTAATAATTCTTGCCAAATACACTGTAGCTATTTCAGTAATCAAGAAAAGAGTTGGTTATATGATTGTGAAGCCATTCAATACACACATGCTCTCATATTTCAGTTTAGCTGCAGTATAGCTTGTAATATACTGTATTTAACATCGATAGGAACTTAGTACTTTGATGTTATTGGAAATACTACAGGTACCGTCTAGAGGAATCCAATAAAAGAAACCTGTTGGTCGCATAATCCTTCTAATGCTGTATTGATAGAGTGGAATAATGAACAACCAAAAATACTTTTCAAAACCATCATTTCGTTTACAATTCTGATTTTTGAGGTGAATTGCAACCAATTGAAACAAAGGCAAATACAAAAAAGATATCATGGTCCCTAGCAGGATCGAACTGCTGATCTCGGCGTTATTAGCACCGCGCCTTAACCAACTGGGCCAAGGGACCTTTGATATGATTTTTTTATATTCACGTTTAAAATTCTAAGAAGTCTATATGATTACATAATCTATTAGTAAGGCAGTGAAATGTTTTATTTTAACAAATTTTCATTTTCATCTTGTATATTCATCTGTTTAGTTTCCCCGTGGATAGAAGCAGAGTGGACCAAAGATGTGAATTTTAACCCAATTAATTAGAAATATGGTAAACAAGTAAGCACGTAAACAGGAAATACAGCAAGTATTATCATTTTGCAAGTAGTACACAATTGAAAACTGGTTTCATGGCACTAAACGTCACAATACCGCTTTGGACAATGAAGAAAGATTCTAGCTCTCTAGTAGATATGAGATGTGATGGATTGATGAATTGATGATAAGAAGAAGATGAAGATTTTAAATTATTGAGTGGCTGCAAAAACAAGAACCGCAAAAAATTAAAAAAAAAATCCCAAGTGCAACAGTGAAGAGAAAACAAGTAGAAAAATATGAAGTAAATTTATAAAGCAAAGTTATGAAGATCAAGTAAATGTACCAAGTTATCAAGTAAATTAAGTAGGTTATTATGCTGATAAGTAAATTATTAAGTTATTTATCAAGTTTCAAATCCCTTGTGGAAGAGATACAAGCCTCATTCCATCATCTACAATGACCCGCTATTTAGCATATGTCATGCTTAGAGTGTAGACCATTTTAACAGCACATTCAGTACTATTGCACTATCCTAAATACTACTGAGCTTTCTCTCACTTCACAAAATCACTGTTCATAGTATTTCATTGTCATACAATAACTAATTTTATCTACTGATACGGGTCCATTAATAAAAGAAAGTAATCATACAAATAGCACTAATTAATTGTGATGACTATTTGTATAGACCAGTCAGCCATAAATTCCATCTGCTAAAGTAAATAAATGGAACCTTGATATGCTTTCGTACACCCATGGCAATAAATAAATTTTGATAATATCATCACATAGTAATTTCCAAAGATGAAAAACGAGAAAATGAAATATTCAATGAAATCAAAAATAGCAAGAAATTCAAAGTGACAGAGAAATATTAGTGAAAAGGTAGAAAGAATTTCGAATTAGTAATTGACAAAATCCTTCCAATTGTATGCTATAATTTACAAATTTGTTTAAGCATACTTAAATATATATATGAGTTAAAAAAAAAGAAGCTTGAAACTTACCCATAATTTATATTGATCATGCTTAAGATTATTAGGGGGGTATTTAAATACATCCTCTCTTGTAAGAATTTCATTACAAGTTAAAAGTTTTGTTTAACCTCAATTGGCTATGGAAGTACATGAATACGTTCACTATACCCCAGATTTTGTTTGGGATAAGGTTTTCTTCTACTTGACTCCAAAAGAATGCCAAACTTCATCATTTGACCCATTTCTCAGTGAATATGCTTTGAGAAGAATGGTCGAAAGAGTAGTTTTGAGAGATGATTGCAATTTTATTGAATACACCGACACGTCAATAGAAATGATACCAAACGCTTTACCCGATTTTATACAGAAGATACGCAGGGGATACTCCCCTGGTAGCCTAGATATTACCAGTGGGATTCATCTCTTGTATATCAACAACAATCTCCCCGATATTTCAACCCATTTCAAGGAAATTGTCTATACCAATAAAGTTGAACGTTCATACATTCCTAACCTTTTTGTCACTTCTGCATCTTTGATGCACGAGGGGGGGCAAATCAGTTTATTTTCTAAAGATATTACAAATATGACATTGAAAGATGGAGCCATGAACCTCACCGGTGAAATGCCAAACCTCAAACACCTTGAATTAAACAACTTTCAACTTACTGGAACTGAGAATTTCCCCAAGTTGGAGACATTGCATATCAACAACACAATTATTCCTTTAAATTTTATAAGGAGACACAGCCAGCTTAAGGAGTTACATTTTTCTAATAAAGTTTTGAAGAATGTGCTAGATGTTAGTTTCATGGGTTCTCTAAAGCGCATAGTATCTGACTATGACTGGGCTGAAAATGTTAAGCCTCCAGTATACTTACATGAGCTTAAGTGGATCAATATGACTTTTTATGAACTTGAATTTAGACAATATGAATTCCTTCAAAAATTAGAGATAGAACATATTACACACCAGTCCCCTGGAAAGTTCAACCTAAGTTACAACAAACACCTCAAAATTATTAAGATTTCCCGGTTAAATTTGGGTCTAGAATATTTTTTGGAATCTGATACGACCTACAGAGCGAAAGGGTTTGGAATGACATGGCCAAATTCACTAGAGTCCTTATCTATTGAGTTCGAGCATCGTGACGTTGTTGTTGATCTGGATATGGTTTATCCTAAGCAATTGAAGCACTTAAAATTGTCCAACTTCCTATCTTTCTACAGTTCGAGTGCATACGAGCTGCTCGGACTTTGCTTAATGCCCGTGAGATTACCAGCTAGTTTAGAGCAATTGGAATTAAAGTGTCATAAAATCGAGTGTTTCGAGAACTCTGTCCCGATTCCTGAGCTCCAGATGGTTGATATTGAGGCAATGTCTTTCAAAAAAATGAACATTTCCAACTTTTCGGTTGCAAAAATGAAGTTAACATGTTTTAAAAAAACACATTTATCGGAAATTAAGCTCCCTCATAATATTGAAACTTTGGAGTTGCTGAAATTGTTCAGTGTCGATACGCCTCTCCCAACCTATTTAAGAAACTTGAAATTGTATAAGTATCGCAACAGTGAGGCTCATTACATACGCAAAAACTCTCAACTTGATGTTGTTACAGTACAAAAGCTGAAGCAAAGACTTCCGTCTCCAGTGAGATTGGCAGATCATGATATAATATATCTAAACACTTATCTTACAGAGGCTTCAGATTGTTTCAGATTGGAGGAAAGCATGAGGAAAGATCTTGCACAAGTACACAAAAAGTATCAAATATTTCAAAATAGAAACTGGAAAATTACTGAAGCTCGACATATTGCCAAAGTTGGGAAACTTGTGGTACTTAAAAATCAGTTTCAGAAAATGTTTATTATATTCCTGTTTGATAGAACCGAGGCATTTTGTCCTGAGTCCGTCTTGTTACCATACGAGAATGCTCTAATGAAGAGCCTTAAAACAGATAATGGAGCCACCCTTGAGCAAATATCCAGAAACCCTCCTTTAAATATTGGTTACAAGGGATTGATTATTTTTACATTGATTATCTTTATGCTTGTTTTAGTGATTGTGTTTGCGGTTCATAAACATTTGACTGAAGTAAAGAGGGCCAAAACTAGCATAGATGATCTTCTACTGTGGAACTCAACAAACTCATCCAATATTGGAAGGTGAGTTATGAAACTAAACAAGGTCGAATATAAAGCTATCACAAACAAAAGTTCTAAATCCTTGGAACCTCAAAAGCGCAAATCCAGAAACCAAACACACAATTTCGATACTCTAATAGATAATACAGCGCCTCACTATATATTGAGTCATCATCTATTTACTTTTATCTTGATCTTGATTCTTTATCGTTTTTGTTATCTTGAATTTGAGCTTTACTTTTAATGCATATTTCGGTTTATAAGAGATGCCGCACTAACTAAGAGGTTGGATATTCGACTCCCTCGTGTCTATAAATACACCTGGGGTTCACCTTAGTGCTTCAAGGAATGTTGTTGAAAACTAATCACAGAGAAACTCGCAATATCTAAAGTTTCATGTTTTCTTTTGGCATGTATGGTATATTATTAAGCTCCCCAGTCTTCGTTTCACATAGTGCTGTCCACTACCAATTGTTCTTCCATCAAGTTGTTTCAAACTGCTGCAACTGCGATGGCTGCAAAAAAAAAATTATCAACATATATTTAATGTTCTTGAAATTTCGAATGGAAAAATGCAAGTAAATTACCAGGTATATTATTTAAGATATTATTCCAACATCTTGGGATATGTTTTTCTCCTACGTATCTTACAAAGTATAGCTAGTTACTAGATAAATACATGTATTTTTTTCTATATAAAAAGCAAAAAAATACTCCAATTTACTTGAAAATGATGACATCAGATATAAAATATCGCAAAGGGTTCTCAAACGTTTTGCTTTCTGATATCTTTGTCTGTAGGTTCTCTGTTGGTTTTAAATAGGAAGTAGTTTAACCTGAGTTAAAACATGACAACTTGAAAAATACGATCTCAAAAAAATAGATATAATAGCATTCAAGATATAAGAGCTTAAGATCTAAGAGCTTCAAGATCTAACTTCCAATATCATTGCTCTTATACTAATCTACCAACATTCAAAATCCACCAAAGTTTTCCATGTCACGTGACTTCATAAATATCATTCTTCACTAACAAACAAATTGATAAAGCAAAACGTCACACACTGCTTAAATGTCAGCTAACGATATTCTTGATGTGTTGAACATCCAACGTGATGATGGTGCTCCTGCCAAAAAGAAACAGAAGGTGGAGCCGGTTGCCAGGCAAACGGGGATGACTAGAGAACTCTACAACTTGTTAGGCCCCAACACGCCATCAGTGAATGTATCGCAGATTGGATACAGTGGAGCCACCAGGGACAAATTCAAGGCCAAAGTCACTCCGTGGACCCGTATGGGGTTCAAGGCTGGTGGGAAAGGCAAAGAATTCTTCCATTGGGTCAAGGGTTCCAAAGAATTGTTGGAACAAGAAAATAAGGCATACTTCTTTGATAAGTTTAATGTGAGTGTAGATATTCCTGAGATGGTTGACGAGGAGGAATATGATAGGTTCATGAGTGAGATTGAAGAAGAGGAAAAGGAATGGAGAGAGAGGAAACGAGAGGAGAAGAGAGAGGCCGAGAAGGAACGAAAGGAAGCCGAGAAGAAGAAGATTGAGCAGAAGAAGTTGGAAGAAAAGAAAAATGAAGAAACAAAGAACGAAAATGGTAACGAAGAAAAGAAAAATGAGGACCCTAACATTAACAAGAAGCCTGAAGAGAAACTTCCCATTGCCCCAACATCCAAAGAGAGTGAAACGGATGAAGAGGACTATACTCCCCTTTCAACCTCCAACTGGACCTATCAAAAAACAAAAGATTTATTTGAGTTATGTTCTACATTCGAATTAAAGTGGCTTGTTGTATTTGACCGCTTTCCTTACCCTCACCTTTCCTTAGACGACTTGAAGGAGCAGTTTTACAGAATAACGCTAAAAATATTGAAATCAAGAGAAAACAGCAACCCTGTTTTGATCGATTCCCTAAGCGCATATTCAAAGGAAAAAGAAGAAGAGCGAAAACAATACCTCGACAATCTTCTTAAACGTACACCTGCTGAAATTGCCGAAGAAGAATCACTCGTGATTGAGGCCCGTAGATTTGAATTGGCTGCAAAGAAGATGTTGATTGAAAGATCAAACTTGTTAACACTCCTAGATTCTCCTCAAACTACTCAAAGTATACAAATATACCAAACGTCCCAAGGATTAACTAATTTATATAACAACTTGATGATCATGGACAAATCTCAAAAGAAACAATCTTTGCAAAGGGCCGGGACCCCTGATCCAGTTCCTCCAACCATTCCAATCGCAGCCTCGTCGTCCTTCAAAAAAGATAGAGGCTTCCAAACTCATTTACAGCAATATCTCTCTGGTTTGGTTAAACAAAACAATAATACTACACCTTCTGTAAAGGCAGACGCTTCCGCAATACAGCAGTTATTAGCCAAGCGTTTGACCCAGAAGGAGGAGGAAGCTTATGGTTTGTATTTCCATGGTACAGAAAAGCTCACTAATGGTGTTACTCTAAGATCTGCTCAGAGATTACCAGGTTTACAACAAAAGCAGAGTGTCTTGAAGTCAGTTACCAGCGCACTTCAAGAGTTGGATGTACCCACAGCAGGTGGAACCAGTTGGAAGCCAGTCATGCCTACACGCAAGAGTATGATGAAATACGATGAATTGATTAGATGCGTGGTTGCTCTAATGGAAGTTAAGAAGGGTAAGGACAAATTGGAAAGTGAAATTAAGTTGATAAAAAGTCAAAGAGAGTTGCAATAGGTTTGTTAATTGGTGTATTTTTTGATTGTAATATTATTCATTTGGTTTTCGGTGTAGAATCTACGATGAATGCTTCCAGCGAGGTTGATCTATAAAAAAAAGCTGAAATGAATGCTTCCAGAAATCTCAAAAAACAACTGCCGGTCCCAGGAATCGAACTTGGGTTTCTTCTGCCACAAAGAAGTGTACTGACCACTATACTAGACCGGCGGACGATATTTTTTAGATTTTTATAGAATGTTAGATGCCAAAATTCTGGCCGCCATACAGGGCGCTGAGGACTGGAAGACCGGGATAGTCCCCATAAAAGCTCGACGTCATGAAGCGTAGAAATTTTCATCCTCTTTAGTGTTAGAAACGTATTTTTATGTTGAAGTAAAATATATGACATGTTGATAAAAAACTGAGATGCCCCAAAAGAAGAGCATTGCGAAGAAGTAGACCTTAAAGTCCTCTCATCCTCTCAATTCATGCTGTAATATATAGATCTGAATTATACTTAAATAATATAATTTATATATTGAATTAAAAAGAATTAAAAATTATGCTCAATTACAAACTCAATTACAACTCTCAAATTCTACACTTAAATCGATACCTACTTGCGGTTTATGTCGTATTCAAACAGAATCTTCGGCAAATAACCCTCGTATCAAAATTGAAACTATGTATCATATAAGTATTTAAAACGTTATCGAACTTAGTCTGTCCATATTCTAGCTGGTCCTAATCTCATCAAACATATAATTATCCAAGCTATTTATTATTTTTGTTTGCGTTATTCCAAAATCAATCACTATCATAGTCGCTATAGTATTCGCTGTCATAGTCAGTGAAATAATCAAGGACCGCTGCAACTGTCAACACAGGTATCTTAAAAAGTTGTCTTGTAGCAATGATAATCGGGAACTTACCCTTCCCTTCATTGGACATCTTTCTACATAGATCCTCAAGATTGTCATAATCAATCCAAGGAATACCAACTAAATTAATTGCACGTAGATTGTTGATCTCTATGTTTTTGATATTCACGATTTCATTGTAACCCAAGTCAAAGTATACCAAATTGGGAGGCGGTTCAAATATGTTCCCGCCTAACCAAGGCCCTATGTCCCATAATTTTAGCTCAAAGAGGTTCTTTAGCCTCAATGGGTCCCCTATCACGGACTGAATAGAACTATCGCATACTTTCAATTTGCATATACTTTCTGGGAATACATTCCAATCAAGTGTTCCCGTTTTCGACCCAACTTTCACCAGAAACAAGGATGTGCAATTTCGGAAACAGTAGTTGATATCCTCTCCAATAAAGCTAACGGTTTGTAGGTTTGGTAGTTTAAGAGTAACAGAACCATTCTTTATTTTAATTTCCAAGCTTTTCAAGCCAATAGGTAGAACGGTCCCTAAAACTTCATTCAATCGAGGGTCTGAAAACAAAATACTCAACTTTAACTTCTTCAAGTTGTCCTGAAATGTGAACCTCTCTAATTCCTCAATTGTGCTAAATTCGACTGTTATGGAGTGGACATGATTTCCTAAAGGATATGAAGCAGCTATGGAAGTTAGCTCCCCATTCTGACCAACTACGCCGAAATGAAAAGGATATAATATTCTATGCTTTAATGGATCCTCAAACCTTTCGAGATTCTTACAACTGGTTAGATCGAGGGTGCCTGTTATTTCGCTTCTTATTTCAAGCTCTTCCAAGCCTGTAGGCCATGTAATGCTAGAACCTTCAAAGGCATGGTTCGAATCGATGCAAACACCCTTGAGACTAGCTGGAAGGCTGGCTTCCATCACTACGTCTCCGCATAAATGCGCGTACTCTAATGCCAGTGGTAATCTCAGGGTCCGAATGGTGATGCACTTTGAATCGACAGCTAGCGATTTCAATTTAGACGGAAATGAAATTTCTCTCTCAATCAGATTTTCCTCACCAGGATGGCAGATAATTAGATGCTCTAAGTACTCTGGAAACTCAAATACACTCACCGAGCATTTGGAAATGATTAGTTTCTTTACGTTTTGCATCCTGGATAATCCTTTCAAACTAGTCAAGTTTGGGCAGCATCTTATTTCAAGGGTAGTTAGCGTAGAGGGGACTTGAATGTGGTTAATATCACGCATTATCACACCTTTTAGTATCAAGGTTGAAATGAAGACCCTGGTCAAGTCGATATGCTCAGACTTGTGGTACAGTAGTTTCAATGTTTTCAACCATGGAAGCGTTGCGTTTGTAAACTTACCTGTAGTAGAGAGAAGATGAAGAGCTTGAACACTTTTGGGAAGAGCCAAGTCCAGAATATCCTCATACTGGAATGTGAGTTCAGCCGCTCCTTCTGTTTTTTGAAGAAACAACCGGCTGCCACGATCAATTAATGCTTTAGAAACAGGTTGGCAAACGCTAAGGAGTTCGTCCATGAAATTCCCAGAATAGCTCCAAGCTATATTATAGGGAAGCTGGCGGATTTTGTCCAAGTTCCCACGCCACTCATACCACGCCTCTGCATCAATCGCAGCCTCGATTTTACTCACAGTTCTCAACAAATCAGGCCGTGATTTGTGGAGACAGAGCAAATCTTGTACTCTTTCGAAGCACACGACTGTAGGCTGGAACCAGTCGTTTGTGTCTGCAAAGTGCTCGAACCAAGCTAGCAAGGAGAACTCGAAGTACTCCTTGTCCCTGTGTTGATGATTGAATCGCACTTGGTCAAGTTCACTGGTCAACTCTTGTAGCACGGAAGGCATTTCCTGGTTATAATGCAGGTCGATACTTGCACAAGCGGGAGAAATGTCTCGGATCCCAGGGAAATCGTCTAAATGCTTATTGTCTAGTATCTTCACCTTGTTGTAGTATAACTGAGCAGCCAGTCTTTGTAAAGACGGCATACCCATCAAACAGGCAAGGTGCGGTCTAGGTAAGTGCAGAATTATCTTAATGATCAACTCATTCGGTAGTTGGATATGAAATGGTACCTCTTTCATGGCTTAACCAGTGATGGGTGAATTTTGATCCTTCAAAGCCACTAAAAATTTCACACAAGCATTCAGAAACGTTGATGCTGAGACTCGGCTGAGTTTCGAAGGCTAGATGCCAGCATGATCAGGTCCAGTCCCGCTTGCAGTCCATTTACTATGTGAAAAGTACAAACAAAACCAAGTCCCACAAGGAATAGTATGTTTTTTTGTTAATGATCTTTGAAATATTCCTTCATCCACTGGTTATGAGAGCTTCTTCGTGATTGGTTTCGCATTGAAGTCCAGGTTATTTCTTCATAATGGGACCCGATACTTCTTGAAGATGAGTCTTGATGCTTGGGTCTTGGAGGTAAAGGTCTTTATAATTGGATTTGATACTGGACCTATTCTTCAACCCATATTTGTATCTATTCTTTAACCGGTATTTGTATTCTTTTACCAATATTTGTATATTCTTTTACCAATATTTTCTGTAGTTAATTTTTATCTATAGTTAATCCATATTTATACCTATGGTTAATCAATATTTGTACCTATGCTTAATCAATATTTGTACCTATGCTTTAACTAACTTAAACCTAAATTTGAACCATACCAACTCACCGAATTGTATAATCTCTCCATCATTTGTATTTACCTTAATTTAACTCATCTGCTCATGACATTGCAAATGTTTCTGCTGAAAAAGTTTGCATACCATAGAAAGGATACATTTTTAAAAACCCTCTCTATTCATATACTTTGTTTTTATATTTGTTTATTGAATTCTTACAAAATGAGAAATTTAGGATTTAATATAAGCCTTACTTACTTCCATGTTACCACTTGTTCATGTAAAAAATACGATATTAAAGAAAAAGCGAAAATCCCACATCTCCAAATTGCTGGTATTTCTCAGGAAATCTCTTACAATGACTACTGGGAACAGGAACTTTGGCGCTAGTGAAGAAGAAGGGATTTCTGGTAACCTCCAAGGTCTTAGAATGAATACAAGCGAGAACGCTACTTTTGGTTACCAATTAGACAAATCGACTCAGATAAACGTCTTTTAGAGTACTAAATAACATGCTAGTTATTAGGTAAAAACTTAGCTGTACTTATTCAGCTACGTAGTAAATCAAAATTAATTCATTTACATCTGCTGGTGTAGCATTGAAGACCCCTCTTAGAATTATATCACTTTTAAAAGTAAATTTAAATGCAATATTAACACCATATATTATTTTTGTATCAAAATTTTGACTGCAGTCTGGTACATCAAACTTCGAAGGGCTTTTTGTTTTCATTTTGGCTGCAAACGTTTCCCGTTGGTTTTTTTTCTAAAGTATCTACATGGTACTACAATTTATCAGTTTCAAACAAAAAATCATCTTAAATACTAAATATGTACCAGGATGGCAAAAAGGCTTGAGGTTTGGTAGCAGATTTCCTTATCTCCGGAGAATTGGATTGATTGATGCGACTTTGAATTCTGGTTCTACGATTTTTTCATCTTTTGAGTCCTTGTTGGCTTCGACCAGTGGTGTGGTTTCAGGCTTGTTAGCATTAGCGACGGCAGGTTCTTGTGTTGACATTGTTTTTAGTTGTAGGTGGATGAAGAATTTGAAAACTATGTTCTCTGATTGTCAATTTATAGTTCTCTGGTAGTTGTAGGTGGAATGTAGGTGGAATGTATGTGCATTACACTAAATAGCGACGGTATTTCTGGACAATAGGGAAGAAATGAACAGATTTTTAGCATCAAGTGGTGGTATGATCATTGAAATCTCTTTGAATCGTGGTTTCTCCATTTAAGATTAAGTTAAGTTTGAATCGAACTTGTGTGAGCATTCAGAAGATAATGAACTGGAGGATTCTCACGCTCAAATTCCTGAAAAACCACTATTTCCTCTTGGAATTGATGGCTTATAGTTTCATATTGAAACAAAATAGTTCTTGTTCATCTACTACAATATTGCATACTTCCGAAAGTCCACCCATCCATGGAAAATCTCCTGACATTCCGTTGCTTTGTAGTTCTTATTTTGGAGATTGCATTTTACCCAATGTAATATCAACTAAACACTCACCGTTGTAAGAATTATAACAGAGATACTTTCAGTAGTGCCTATGAATTCTTGTTTGCAAGTCCATTATTTTCTTTTTAAAATTAGATCTAGATTTACATGAATCTGTATTAGAAATTATAGAGTAATGGAATTCAATTCGTTGAATATACACTACTCTAGGAAATAGTTATAATGTTAAGAGGCGTAGATATTATTAATATGTTTGACTTTACTCTTTCCGTTCTGTCTAGATCCACAGTGTACAATTTTTGTAGTAATATGAAAAGCGTATTTGATAGGGTTAGTTGGATATTAATAATAAGTCCTGAATACTTCCTCCTTCTCAGTAAATGATGAATATACAGCTATTGATTGTTTAATTCTGTCCCAGATTTTTCACTAAATTATTCCTGAAATTGTTTATATCGTACATATTTTGTGTATATGTATTTGTCGCAGCTGCAAGTCCCCCAATTTGGACGCCTTGAAGGATCTTATATGGAAGAAGAACAAGGTGTATCAAATGTAAATGCCATTAGTACCATTGTCGAGTAATAGATACACTGTTTTTTACTTGTGTAGAAGTACATGTGTAGAGTATAGCTTTCTGAAATGAATGTAAAGAAAATTATTTTCGATTTCATTGAATAATCTTTAACAGCGCATAGAGAAAGGATTGTAAAATACCCTCTCTGAAAAAGCACACATCTGGATTGTTTTCTAGAAAATGTGTGGATAAGCTGTTAAATTTGAGGATTTGGCTTGAGTGAAGCATTATACTTCCTGCTGTTCCATGGATAATTCAATGATCATTATTTGCGCTCTACTTATATAGGTAGCTTGCCTGATATTATTACTTTGTTATATCTATATATATATATATCTTAAACATGTAAATTTAATTGTTTCCTAATTACACTATGAATAAAAAGTCTCAATAAAGTCTGCTTCTACAGATATCTGCCCATCCAGCTTTTTTCACCATAGATATAACTGCTGGAGATTACTAGAAGCAAAATGGTTCTATACTTCAGATCTTCTTGTTCCTTCTCCAAAGTACTAAGCCAAAGATTTACCTTCTTTACGAAGCTCCACTGATGTATTTTTCACAAAAAAACTAGAGTGCCATATTTCCATAAATTGGTTGGTTTCCCTGTATACTACAGGATAAAATGAGAACTTTAACGTCTCATGATTCGAAACTCTCTTCTCTTGGGGCTTCAATCCTAGCAAGAGCTCATCATGTATGACTCTACTGACGCAACTACCCACTTCCCTCAATTTCAAGCAAGCACTAAACATTTCAGTCGCAATCAGCAAAAATAACATGTTTTCTGTGCATTTTACTTGATTCTTTCAAGTTTTCGTCGTAGTTCCTCCAGCCCAGGCTCGGCGTCTTTTTGGTTTTCAAATTATTCCGTATATCTCTTGTAAAACGGCAATTTTTCATCAAAGGTTTAGTGGTGTAGCGGCTATCACGTTTCGTTTACAAATGTTCTGCATTGTAAGCTCCGAAAAGGCCCCGAGTTCGATCCTCGGCTAGATCAATTTTTTTTGCCAATGCCGTGGTCAGTAAATATTCCTTCTTAAAGAACTAATAAGAATCAGTAAAGAAGGATTAATTTAAAAAGGATTCATATCACAACTGAGAGTGATCTAGATATGTATCCAAAATGAATAGCAGTTTCAGAGCATGCAAAGGAAGGAAATCAGTGTTTTTTTATTTATTTCGTACCTCGGAGATGGACGCGAAAATCTCATGCTTGCAAATTAATTTTCGGTCCGAGCTAAAAAAAAATCAAGACCTAAAGGTAACGAATTGTCATCTGTTGTTGGTGTTTTGAAAAAGCTACATTGTTGGTTCTCATGAAATACTATAGATTATGGTAAGGAGGTAAAAAGGTTGGTGTATTTGATGTGTATCCTCGTTAAAGACGTAATTAATGCAAACCCAGCTTCAATATTTTACTGAAGTTTTTAATTTTTTTGTGAGAAGTTGCAAAAAAAGTTTGAAAATTCCCTAAAAAACGTAAAAAAATACTACAAAGAAAATTTCAATACCCTCAAGTACGATATATTTCCTTTCACTCTTTGCTCAGTATGGTATTTTGTAAGCATTGAAAGAGAATATCGGGTCTACAATTATTATTCAATATAAATATCTGCCCTATACTCAGAATGACATAGCGGTAATCTCCCTGAATTTTATGTATTCTAATGAAAAATGGCCAATAATGCACCAAAATACATGCGTTTACTATATTGAACACCCTTAATAAGGACCTGAGCTCTTTAATAGTCGAAAGACGGCGGCCCCCTTAGTGCCCCATACAAATCACGTGACTCATACAAATTAAATTTGAGTAATTTTTCACGAGGAAAATTCAAAACATCGGAAGCCTGTGTAGCGTAATGGTTAACGCGTTTGACTTCTAATCAAAAGATTCCGGGTTCGACTCCCGGCATGGGTTCTCTTGCGGTTTTAGCTCAGTTGGGAGAGCGTCAGACTGAAGAGATTCAGTCACAGTTAATCTGAAGGTCGTGTGTTCGATCCACACAAATCGCATCTTTTTTGCTGAATACCTCTTCCAACTAAGTAAACTTAAATACTGATATTCCTTTATTTTTTGGCACTACAAAAGATCGAAAATAATAACATGCTACGTCTTTTGTGCAATACTATATACAGAGAAATCTCAATATCAGATGTCACAGTCCAATATCAGATGTCACAGTCCAATATCAACATCTCACTTATTCTAATTTTTTTCATTGTAGTTTCGAGTTCGGTCAACTTGGCGTTAACCACGCCAATTTCTTCATGTGAAGGTTGAATGAGTCCTGTCTTGGGCTCAGACTGATCCTGGATATCATTCAATACAAACCTCGAGAAATACTGTATCTCAGCTGGAGTCAAAAACCGATCCTCTAGGTATTCAAGGTTATCATTGTATCCCTGGAACAAAACTCTCACGGACTTCATTATCTGTACCACCGACACACAACTACTGACAAAATAATACTTGTCTTCCTTGGTTACTAATTTACTTTCCAAAAGTTTCATACCGGATAACATTTCCAAAAACTGGACAAATGGGCGGGTAAGGATATTGAACTTAAACAAGGGCAACTGGACCGCAAAATACTCGAGAAGAAGGTATACATACCTCCACTTGAATCCTCCGAGATAAATACTCACCAAATGATACACCAAGTCTACATCCTTTCCCAAAACATACTTTCCCAAGACCTTGTTGATATCGTCGCCGCCGAAATGATCCACTTGAACCAAGTCCCTGTGAACTATACTCAATTTGGTCTTTAAAGGAGTGATACTCCACTCATAACTGCCCAACTCTTCTTGCGTGATTCCTAGTTTGAATGCACAAGCTTTTATGATTCCGTTCTTTAACACATACGCCCCACAAACCTTTTCAACTAGTTTCACAGTTCGAATACAGAACTCCTTGTATATGCTTGAAGAAAAGTACTTATCGTACTCAGCACCAATACTCTTCATGAATTCTTCCAAGTAGTGCAGCTTCGTTTGGGAAGGAACCTTTGCATGTGCAATGTCGAACAACAAGTTGAGTACTATTCGAGTTCTCGATCTTTCGAAATGGAACTTAGTAACTTCTTCCTGGATATATTTCGGCTGGAACGTGAAGAATTCGTTTTTTCCGTGTCCCAATTGATTCATCAAGGTAGGGAGGTACTTGGAAGGTGAATACGAGGCGAGACTCTGTAGGAAAGCTACAATGAAAGTCTCTTGGCAGTTGGGGAGAGTCGTGTATCTAAGCACTTCTGAATAATAAAGAATCTTGAACTTTTCTTGCAGATAGGAATTGCCTAGATACGGAAACGTCTGGAGCGTCATCATATCCCAGTTTGCAGCCAAAAGCGCCGAGCCACGAACCCAAACCTTCAAAAGCATCTCCACACGTTTCTCAACCGTGGCTTCGGCAGAAATGTTAGGAAGCGGAAACCTGCCCATGTGCTGGTTTAAAAGGTTTTTGGTACGCGAAACCACAGAGCTGCAGACGGAATGGAAAGTCTTGTTCAGCGAATCTGTTATGTTTAGGTTAGATATGATATCCAAGATCACGCGCTCCACTTCCAAACCCATGTGGTCGTCTGGGACTTCCAGAATTAAAAAGGTCAATGCTTGAAGCAAGTAATTGCATTCTCTGTTCTGTATCGATTTCGCAAAGGCAATAGCCTTCTTGAAGATCCGTAGCATTCCTGGAACCTCTTTCTGTTTCACCATATAGCTGAATACCAGATTCCATGACTGAATAGGTAAGGGTAAGTTTAAAGACACTGCTGTTTGTGAGTAGCTAACAAGGGCCACGACCGTGGTCTCAATAAACCTGAGATCGCTACTTCGTTTATCCTGCTCTCTTACTACTACAACTCTTTCTACCAAATCGGCTATCTGGTTCCGGAAGTCGCCGCCTCCTATACGTGCCAACAAAAGTAGAAAATTCATACGGTTGAGATACATCAAGTAATGAGTCCTGGTGTTTTCATACTGATAATGACTCGACATAATAAGCTTGGCCACCAACCGCTTCTTGTTTACCCCGGGCACGTCGCTGACATAGCAGTAGAGCAAATACATGAACTGGTTGAAGAAGGTATCCTGCGGAATGTCATAGCGAGAACGGACGTTTTCAAGGAGCAGCGGGGTGTTTGTTTCGTCGGGAAAGTTGCAGAACTTGAGTGCTTTTACGGTATTGTATAGTTTTAGGAGAAGCGGCTCGGTTATAGGTATCGAAAAGTTTGTTAGAATGGAGAAAAACGAGTTATGTGGCCCGGAACTTGTCAAGGGAAGATGCGTGTATAAAGTTAGCATCACATGTGAAAACGAAACAGCGAACTTATCCAAAGTAGCGGATTCCAGGCCAATTGAAGATAACACATCCATTACACCTTCCACGTCGATTTCTGTAACCAATCGTTCAATCACTTCTTCGAGCAGCTTCCAGTAGATGCCGTTGACCATGAATATTTCCCTCATGATAGGATCTACACCAGTCTCGCTAATGGTTGCGTAGTGGAAGTAAAGGTTCCAGTAATGCAGGTAGGGCAAGTTTTCCGGGGTAGCTTCCCCATGCACTTTACTCATCACAGAGAGTGTGAACCAGAAGAGTGCATAGTGCGGATATACCTTGATGGTGGAAACGAGGGCCTGTCTATTACTCTCAGTCTGGGCCTTCCCGCCAGCGAGATACCCTCCGATGATCCGCAAACACCGCCAGATCTTCTGCGTAGGCGGCATTTTGAGAATCGTGTACCATTTAGCGAGCGAATCGAAACAGAGCGCGGTTTGCAAGGCCGAATCCATCAGCAAGACCTGCGACTTCAACTTCCGTATCACCAGCACCAACACCTTTTCGCAGTTTTCAGTGGACTTGGCAATATCTACCAACGTCATCGTGAAGTGCTCATCGTAGTAGTCCACGTGGATGAAGTCTTCAGTAACGGTGTATACGCGGCCATTCTGGAGTTCAAACGTGCGCTGGATATCGATAGGAAGCGCTACTTCAGTAACCGGGCGTGAAGTAGCTATGCGTGGCGCGTGATTCCTAACAAACCGCGTTGAGCTCTCTGCTTCAAAGGGAATCGTGTGCTGTCTCGCAGCTTGAAGCAGAGTCATGATCGGTTGGATTGATTCTGGGATCTCAACCAAAGAGGAAGGTCTGGCTTTTGCATTGCTAGAGAAATTGCGGGGCAATTGTCCCATCGGTGCTTGTAAGCTTCCCAATTTTCTCTGAGACCTAGATGTACTAATACGCTTTTTCTTCAATACCCCTCTTTGTGGCCGCCTGTTGAAGATTTGCTGTGTAGGTTTTCTTTTCCGGGGATTAACTGGAACAGTGTATTCATTCCTAGAGTTTGCAGGATAACTCGACTCTGTGGTTCGCAGGTTACTTTCATAAGACCTAGTTCCTGGATTGTTTCTGGGTTTATTGTTTCTAGGTTTGTTTCTGTGCTGTGTAGAATGAACACCGTCTATTCCAATCCCTCTGGAAGCACTAGTACCTCTTGTTCCACCTGTACTTCTTCCACTATTAGCTCTTCCACTATTAGCTCTTCCACTATTAGTTCTCCCTCTATTAGTTCTTCCACTACCCTCCCACATGCCGTCTATTACATCATACTCCATCGCCATATCGTCTGAATCGTCAGCAATTTCATCCAAAACGTCACGAATGTTCATATTGCCTTCTAATTGTTCAGATGCAGAATTAGGACTTTCCTGACCCACCTCATTATATCTCTCATTTTCATAGCTCCCGTTATTATATCTCTCATTATCATCTCTCTCATTATCATCTCTCTCATTATCATCTCTATTTTCATCTCTCTCATTATACCCAGAAATGTCCAAGAAGTCCTGTGACAAATTGGTCTCTTCCTTAGCACCAACACGTATTTTCCGTACTGCCAAACCCTTTCTTTGCTCGATTTCTCTTCTCTTCTCGATGTCCCTCTTTTCCTTTCTTTTCGCTGGTTTGTAGATATTTAAGTGTTTTGCAGACTCAGGGAGAACTCCTCGAAGCACGCTGCGTTCTTTCATCAATCTCCCACCAACTCGAACAAGTCGATCATCCTGGGATTCATCGGAATCGTCCTCATTTTCGGGCGCCTTATGATTTCCAAGCAAGCCTTTTAAATGTTCCGGTGGTTCAGGAAGATCAAAATCAAACGGGTTTTCATACGGAGAGTACGGAACTTCCACATCGGAGGTTTGTGAATCTGAGTCCAGCTCGTGATTCTCAAAACCACCAGAGTATTCGTAATAATCATCTTGGGATAAAGCACGACCAGTATAATTGTCGTCCCAGGAACCATAATGAAATACGTCCTGAGTTTCCGGTTGCGTTTGAGTATTCTGGGTTTCTGGTTGAGTTTCCTGTGCCTGACTTCCTAAATACTCGTTATCATTACTACCAGCCAATTCCGCATTCACAGCCAGTCTCTGCTTTCCAAGAATACTGTAGAAATTCTTCGCTTTATATTTCTCGTCTCTCGGGTTGGAAGCCTTAAGCGTGACATAGGAGTGGTTCAACAATTTGATTATATCTTCCACATTCTGGTTTTCAGAATACACTTCGTTAAGATACTCAACTCGTGTGAGACCAAGATAATGCGCCTGGTCGGCTAGATACGGATGTGTAGATGCAAAATTACGTTTCCTGAGACCACGGCGTGAAACGTTTGAGCTTGAATCAAGATAGAGTCGCAAGTTTTCAATGTCGTGTGAGGCGTTATCAGTGTCTATTGTGAAGTCGGGAGGTGGTACAGTTCCCAGTTGAGATGCTTCATTTGACAAGCCATTTGTGATTGTATCATTCTGTTCTGTTGGAATTCCAATGCCTTGATCTGTTTCCATGTTATAAATGTCTGTAGGATTTGCAGATGTAGTCGATTGTGTGAGATTCCGAGGTATTTCAGATTCCAAAGTTCGTCGTAATTCTGAAGGTTGATGGGATGTTTCATAAGATTCTCGAGTCGTATGTGATTCATGGTCGTTTTCTTCATGATTATGTATATTTCCACTTGATAATTGAGCCTGTCCCGGTATAATATCCATTATACTATCTATTCTATTTCCTCTTTCTTCAGTAGTTTCTTGTTCTCCAGTAGTTTCTTGTTCTCCAGTAGTTTCTTGTTCTTCAGTTTCTCGTTGTTCAGTAATTCCTCTTTCTTCAGTAATTCCTCTTTCTGGGTCAATTGTCATCAGCTGTCTCGCTTCTAACATCTCCCTTTCTAATGCACTTTCTTTAACATCTCCATAAACCAGCCGTATTCGATTCTCAGCAGTGTTTCTTCGCATCGGGTCAAGGGACCCGAGAAGCTCGGTCATTCTCAACCCAGATATCATGCTCACCGGCAAGGGCGACTCATCCTCTGAGTCGGATATACTCTGCATATACCAGTGACTTCTCTTTGTAAAAAGAATTCAAAAATAGCGAGAGCAAAAAAAGCTGCGCGTAATCTGCTCGGTATACGCGTGCCAGTGAATTAGTAATATGGATGTGTATTTAGAGAGAAGAGGTGTGTGATATGTATGGAATCAAACGTATATTGGTAGGTTTACAGCGGATATTCTAATGTCTTTTAATTGTCTCCTTACTCGTCGTCATACTTTATGCCTACTCCATTTCCATACTTCCTGCTCATACAATAATTCTCCTGTTTCCCTTGCTTATACAAACTTTCCTACTTCTCTTGTTCATACAAACTTTCCCTACTTTTCCTGCTCCTTCCACTCCTCTTCGGTAAATCCCTTCTGTGTAAACGCATGGATCCCAGCAATCTCCTCTTTCAAAGCAGTATTCACCAACCGGTGTCTCATCAACTTGTTCTTCCCCTTGAAAACATCAGACACTATAATAACTGCAAAAGCCTGCCCGCATCCTCCAGACATGTCCTCGACCTTGACTAACAGTGCGTTCATCCTCTCCTTTACTATCTTCTCAAGCGACTCGACCGTTAATGACATCTTAATTCTGACAAATGGGTTTTGTATGGGTATATTATTTCAAATGAACTACGTGTAAAGCGAGTAGATCCTGTAGTATATGGAGATTCAGTAGACCCAATTTGAGCGTATCTCTTAATATATAATTGATTTTTGGTATCGGATAGACCTTTCTTATCAACTTTCAATATCAAGTAAAGATTGAGAACTTTTACAAAATTGCACTTGGGGTCTTCTTCACTGTGGATTTTCCACACTAACAACTACCCAATTTCTTACTTATTTACTTAGAAGTACTGCTACATGTACATTAAGAAGAGATTTAATATTACACTTTCAAAGAGCAAACCTCCTGTTCACATATTAAGTAGTACTATTGAATCTGAATTTGCTTACAAATAAGATCAATTTCTACTCACTTTCCTATTTGAGTTTATTTTACCGAATATCACAATATCTTCATGAAACCATTTTTCCTCATTCCTACAAAATTTTTGGAACAGTTATATCTTTTGCAAAAAGATTACGATAAGAAGCGAAAAGATGGACCACTAACTGTACACCTGGTTCATTATAAAAACTAAAAAAGAACTGCGCAAACCCGGAATCGAACCGGGGGCCCAACGATGGCAACGTTGGATTTTACCACTAAACCATTTGCGCTAGGAAAGCTCCGCGACGGGGAATTGAACCCCGGTCTACCACGCGACAAGCGGTAATTCTAGCCACTAAACTATCACGGATTTTTCTTGAAAATTTTTGAATTAGAGGAAATAGTTGTTGTAAGGAACGTATCAATTTTCAGCCCATACGGCTGTCGGCAAGAAATAGTAATAAGTGAATACCTAAATGATAAATAAACCTCCAAGATACCCTAGAGGAGATATACTTGGTCTAAAATATCAATCAAGTCGAAAACTTGGAAATTATGTGATTCATGAAATGGTCGCGCGAACAGGAATGAAGGATTGGGTAGTAGGACCAATAGGGACCAGGGTTTCGACCAGCTAGAGTCCCAAACTAGGTACGTAACATATCACAACTGCTATTAGGCATATTGATTTGTTGTAATTGACTTTCTAAACAGAAAGTATAAGGGGGAATGAAATTACAGCGTTCTGAATAAAGTGGAAAGGCGGATTTTGATTAAAGGTAAGTTTAGCCTACCAGAGGTGATAGACTTTAACCTTTTATTTATATACAATCAAACACGAGTTGTATTGTTGGTTTAGGCTAATATACGCGAATATCGCCTAATCTTGGCGTTTCAAGTACTATGGTATTACCATTATCCTTCCAAACTTTCTCATGTAAGGTTTAGCTGATGTGAACATGAGTTTTCCTTCAAGTGAAGGTTCTGTTAATTTAGTGTTTCTTGGTAGTTAGCCTACATCAATTCGATTTTCACATGAACAAACAATTTTTAAACAGACAGAGACAAACCTCAAGTAATATTTAACATGCTAACTAAAATATAAGAATAAAAAAAATACTTACTACAATAAAATATTAATACATTTCATTATCATCACTATATTATACTTGGTTGTGAGATTAGAAAGTGTCTCGACATTCTAATCTATCCTGGACTGTTCTCCATGTGATTCAATAGTTATTTTTGAGTGGCCTAACCCTCCTCTTGATATGGTGTTTGAATGTACCATTTGATTGGAAACAGCTTCAGACACCTTTTCGAATTGCTTGAAAATCCCGGATTCTTCCTTTGAAACCTTTTCTAGTTTATGCATGATATCCTTAGTATTCTCATTACCATTGAAACCACATTTCTCGTAAACTTGAAGCAAGTCGTCTGGAATTATACTAATTTCCTCGTGTAGCTCTATCAATTGATTCACCACTTCAATAGCAAGGAAATATGTATCACCCGATTGACTCGACTCTGTAGAATCTTGTTTAATCAAAATATTAGGAGCAATCACAGTGGCTAAGTTATGAATGTCCATCTTAGACCCAGTTTCTTCGTCGATTTCAGCGAATGAAGCAACCCAACTAAAGAAGCTCAATAAAACTTCAACAAGATTACGATGAGAACGCGGTAACATACAATATGTTAATTGTAAAATTCTCTTTCTCACATTTAAGTTTTGTTCAGCTTGAGAAGAAATCCACAATTCGTAAAGATTGAAAGTCAATAATGGGTTGGGTAATTCTCTAAGCCACTTCTTCATTAAAGCAGCCAACTGAACTGCGCTTTGTCCTCCAAAATCGGGTGACTTCAACGGAGTCTTGTTGATTTGTTCAGTCAATTCTCTCAATCTCTTGATATTACCGTTTAATCTAAAGATACCTTCCACGGACATATCCTTTTGTTTCAATGCCTGAATAACATCATCTACAACAATAGGAATTCTCAACTGAGAAGGTCCTACACCCAAATCGGAATCAACACCGTACCTGTTAGTCAAATCTTGTAAATCAATCCCAAAGACACTCTTCTCGGTCTTTTCTTTTCCTCCAAATTTGAACTTATCCCAAAAGGTTGGTTGCTTCTTGGATTGAATAAGAGGAATCAAGTCTTCCTTAGAATGTCTGTTCCCATTGACATGAGTTAATGCTTCAACTGCAATATGTCTCATTATGAAGTGTTCTTCTTTACTTAATTCGCTATAATACTTGGTTTTCTTGTTGGATGCCTCCTTTCTGTCTTCGCTTAACAAAGTATCCAATGCTCTGGTAGGACTGACAACTTCAGTCGTCATAGTACCAACATTGGTGTTAATCTGCTTAGGTTTTTGTCTTTGATATAATGTGTTATGGTGCTTGAAAGCATTTGGACGTTGATCCCTTGCTTGCTCAGCAGCAACAATTCTAGGAATGTCATCAAGGGTAAGAGACTTCTCATTCTTAAGAAGATCAGTAGTACGGTCAAGATGTGTCGATTTACTTTGTGGTTCTTCTCTAATCTTCAAGGCATATTGATCATTTCTAAGTTTTTCCTTAACGCTGAGGCGGTCTTTTTCGTTTGCAATAAACGACATATGAGAAGCTGCACTAAATGCACGGCCTTTCTGGGATGGTTCTGACTCTGCTAATTCAGACAAGTTTTCATTGGAGTTGTTCAATTTATCTGCATGGTCTGCTTCAGGGGCATCAAGTATAACTGATTTTCTTGCATTTTGTTTAATTGAATTTGACAATTTCTGACTTTGGCGTCTAGTGCGAAGGCGGGTAACATCAGTGATGGTCTTAGAATATTCACGATGAATGCTAGAAGAATCATTGATTTCTTCCTTAGACATATCTCTATGAGACTTCGCGTTGATTGTACCCTCTCTATTAAGAGTACCTTCTGTGTCTTCGCGGGAACCATCCTCAGATACCTTGTCTTCATATGTGACTGATAATCTATGACCACCCGTTGTATCTTTTCTAGACAAGTGTCTTTTAACACCTCCAACATCTACTTTCATCACAGCCTGGGACCTATATATGGCTATTTTCAACAAGTATACTAATTGACTCAAGTCACTTATAAGTTCAAATCCTCCCACTGCATCCTCATCGGTACAATCTCTGCAAATAATCAAATTACCCGAAGAGTTATACTTGGTATCATCTAATTCATCCATAGGAATAGTTCTGGAACAACTGGAACATAAGAAACATTTAGTATGCCATCTCTTGGTTTCGAATCTTGCACACATTTTTTCAATACTCTTAGAACAAGAAGTACATGCATCTGTAGCAGTTCCAGAAACCTTCAAGTCACTCTTTATAATTTCAACATTTGAAGTAATAGAGTCAGATACCTCAGCACTGTTAAACCTCTCGTACCCTCTAGTAATAGTCAAAAAGGTATCAGTCACTTCACTAGTACCTAATACCTTGTTAACTTTCAAGGCATTACTAAGACCGATACGAATCAAGAGCTTCAAGTAATGGGCACAACCCGTAATTACAGAAAGTAATTCAGCTGAAAGACTTCCGGAATTTGAAATTTGATTTGACTTACGGAGGATCGCAAGATAACTCATGAGTTTACCAGAAATGTTACGAGGTTCTTTTTTAAGACGTTGAAATTGAGTTGGAGCTGGTGCTGAAGCTGGTGTTGGAGGGAGTGGAGTCACAGCCGTGGAAGAGCCAGTCAGGGGGTCCGTCAAGGTATCAGTTCTGGTAAGGGTTTCATCATCTTGAGAGATGGGAACCATTGGGTTTAATTCTTCACATCTCAGAAACACAAAATCCAACGCCTTAAACAATATCTCAACATTCAAAATCAATTTTCCTGTAGCCAACAACCCATTGCCTTGGTTTGCAGTACATGCATTAAGTAACATATCACTAATACAAGCAGCTGTAGATTCTTCATAACCCGATAAAGTGAGCCAACAATCCATGACGGTTGATTCGATATGTTGTTCAATCAACAAGAGTGTTTTTGGGTCGTCACTGTCACTGAATTTACTGGAACCTGTCGAGGTGTTTTGGGAATCCCCAAACGAAATCCCAACTGTGCTCTTCGTTATTGTGACATTCCAAAACTTGCTAACCATATAACACTCAGGGTGCCATTGTTGGTTTCTGCCGCCTTTAAATAACTCCACAAACTGCTTAACAATACTCGAATGACAACCTTCACAATGGGACGCATACATCTTGGAATAATGAAAATGACAAAAGATATTACCCTCATGTTCGTAGTAACTTTCATCCGACTCAAACACCTTTTGACATACCGCACACTTGAAGTGTTCCAAATGGTACTTATTTCCCAAGGCAGTGATGTACGGACCCCTAAGAGCATTATGACAACTAAAACAAATCAAGTCCAACTTTTTGAAATAGTCATATTCACATAATGCCACCTGAGTCGACTGTCCAAACTCATCTACAGTTTCGTATGGGAAAAATTTGGCTGAACACTGGTTCCCACATTCATGACAACAGAAGCAATCAACGTGAAATGCAGCACCCAAGGCACGAACAAACTGTCCAGTAATATCGAGTCCACATTTTTCACACATTTTTTTCTTGCGCCTCATACTTGCCAGATTGAGATTTACAGGGGGAACGTCGCCTATGTAAGATTGAAGCTGGGCAGGATTAGGACGGTTAGGGGGGAGATTGCCTTTTGTGGATAATTCTCTATTCAACTGGTTTAGACTTTGGAGGTTCTGGGCGGATAGATTCCTTTGGATATTAAGATTAGATGGGTGCCTCTGAAGGTTAGGATTAGATAGGTGTCTCTGGAGATTAGGATTAGATGGCTGTTTCAGAAGTGTGTTGTTTTCAAACAGACCCTCAGTTAGTTGGCTCAGGAAGCCACCTTGCAGGATTTCAGTTTGGGTGAGATCACTTAGACTTTGATTGTTATTATTGTTTTGGATCTTACTCTGGAGGCTGTAGTTACTCTTGTTTTTATCGTGATATAAAGATGATTGGGCACTTTGTAAACCTTTTCCCTGTAAACTTTGTTTGTTGTGCAAACTTTGTTTACTCAGCTGTTGGTCATACTGCTGAGAAGGGTCTGCTTCAAACTCTTGTTCTATATCATCTCCGTCTGCGTTTTTGTCAAGTACAGGAGAGATCGCTATGGAATGACGCTGGTGTGGGTGGAGCGAAGAATCAAACTGTTGTCTAGCGTGTTGTTGTTGGTTTTGAAGCAGCTGTTGCTGTTGTTGCAAGAACTGGTGGTGTTGCTTTGAGATTCTTTCCAGCGGTTGTTGTTGAAACTGATAGGACAAAGAGCGCTGCGGTGGAGGGTGTGACTCAGGGGCATAAGTGGCCTTTGGTTTGGATGGCATGGGGGGGATTAATTGTTGCCAGTTTCCACTGCCCAATTCTTCACTTGGCGTTGCAGCATTTGAATTGTTATTAAAGTTGAACAGGTCAGTGAACAGGTCGTGGTGAATTGGCTGAAATATTTGCCGGGATGGAGATGATAGTTGTGAATTGTGGGAGTGGGATCTGGAGTGGGAAAAGCGAAACTTGCGGGGACTACTGGCGGTGCTGAACGAGCTGCCTCCTGATTGGGTCTTGTAGTTGGATGTGTAGTAGGAGTTGGGGTTGGGTGAATGATTAGGGGTTGTGCGGGAAGGTTGAGGGACGGCAGCAAATTCAGCATGAGAGCCCAAAGTAGCGTTGGAGGGGGCAGCGGAGGTGTTGTGGACAGAGGAATCAAATGCGTTTTTCGATGGCAGTGGTAGGGGCAGGTTGGACAAACGAGAAGATCGATTGCCTGGCCTGTTTGTTGATTCTGATGATCTAAACATAAATGAATGACGATTAAGTTGGATTAGCTACCGGTTGGCAGGAGAAAGATTTGGCAATCAATCTTATATTAATAAGGGGGGAAAGGGGTGGGGGGGGCTTTAAGGTGAAAACTGGGTTGTACACTTATTTTGTAGATATACTGTCTAGTATACTTGTTCCTCTGAGTTATCCTTCAATTCCTTTTTTACGACATAAACAGGAAATACGTAAATAAAAAAAAAAAAGTATAACTGTTTGGATTCTGTAGGTCAAATAAAGTTTTGATTAAGGGCACAACACACTTTGGGTAGAGCTGTCTTCTTTATAAGATCACCTTTTTAATGTTGTTTTTCGATAGTTTATCCTGAGACCACAGCACTTTTGTTGTTTGTTCTATTGTTGTGTTGTAATTTTTCTGTGATCTGGCGTGTACGTCACCGTCAGCGCTGGCACTAAAAGAATAATAAAGGGAGAGACGTACATGAGAGACGGCGGAGGGGGAACGAGACGGGCGAGGGAAGGAAAATATGTGTGCGAATAGGGATGAGAAGTGTACGAGGGAAATGGGCAGATGGAGACTTGAAGGGTGCGACTAGGGTCTTGTTAACAGTGAGATGTGTATTTTTTGGCAGGTGTACTAACTGCAACCTAGGCTCACGCTGAGTATTTAGTGTTCTCTTCTTTCAAAAATAGATGTGTGCAAAAACAACAACGCAGCGCTTCGGTCAAGATACGCTGAGAGGTGCGCTCCAGCTACGCCGGAGATACATTTGAGATACAACTAAAAATGCACTACATAACTAACTAAAATCCCCCAAAAAAAGACCGTTTTACACACCCTCTCTCTTCACCACACCATGCTGACCAACAATCCATTGAAAAGGTTTTACATTGGTTCTATTTTAACGTCTTCCCCTACCTTTTTTTTTTTTTTCCATGTCTAATATCACCCGCTGCATATTCAAGTGATGCGTTAAAATGCAGATTTTATTCTTAGATTAGACTTTGGAGGAGTCATATATAGGAGATTGGATATGAGGGATTATACTAAGCAGCGGTTGTCGCTGGATCTGTAGCTCGAACGGGCTGTTGGGGCTTGCTTTCTTCTATTACCCCATCTACTCGGGGTACACTGAGTATGGCAAAACCGCATACTGACCTCATAGTGCATCATCACAACTGATCTTATATGCTACACAATACACCCACAATACGTTTGGGCGGGTCCGATTATATGCAATCCATACGCCTAAGGCTTCACTAAAGATTTCGCTAATGTATGAACACTGCGAATACTCCCATGAAACACGGTCTAGTCTGTTCTCGGTAAACTAACACGCGATTGCTTGGGCGTTCTACTTTTCATGAGAAACCCGACTTGTCTGGTGGGGTTGGCCAGGTATTAACCTTCCAGAAAAACTTTTGTCACATGCAAACTTGTATGCTCTTCTCCTAAGAAAACTAACTGCCACAGACAAAAACAAGATTAGCAATGGCATATTTCCTTTATTTTGGGTTTATTTTATGACTATATTCCCGATGTAGTTTGTGTTTGACAAATTTGGGATTTTAATTTTATAGGATCTTTGAGTCCCTTGTAATAGTTTCACAGGAATTGTCTAGTTTTGTTTACTGGTCCTGTTCCGTTTTTCATCATCTAACCATCTCCTGTTTTCTAGTTTAGTATCTTAACCTTCCTCATGACTTACAATAATAAAGGGTTTAGGGTAGGACGTAAAGTACGGACGTTCATCTGTACATCTTGTTTCCTGCATTGTTTGGAACATCCTTCACCTCACTACCGTGCTTAGTGTATCATCTAAGCCTTACATGTACGGTTTAAACTTAAATTTGTAGAGCCATTGTCACAGAACATACTGATTTTTTAATCGTAGATTCGATAACTTGGGTACTCATGTCAATTTACCTATTTCTCTGTAAATTATCGATGGTGGAGAAGCAGTACTTGGAGATGGGGTTAGTTCAAGAGATCTTGACGTAGAAATCAGTCGCATAAAGGGTCATGTTTCAGAGTGTTTTTGGGCAAATCTTTTTGGAGTTTGTGATATTTCTAATCATATGTGGAAGAAAAGGTGTGATGATAGTTCTGGACATATTTCTAGACAACATGTGAACAGGATTCTGGACATATATTCCTGGACACACGTCAGACTCCGCATTCACCTGTTTGTCTCCAGTTAATTCACACAAGATCAAAAGAATCTACTCTTTCTTTGCATTCCTTTTCTTCCTCACCCATCAAAATTCCAGGAAACAAGCAGAGAATAAGGCTAAGCATATCAGCCACCCCTCTTAATTTACCTCCGTTAATAACCTCTTCAGAAGGTTTCATGTTTCATCACTCACAGAACACCCGATCTTCAAACGACTGGTACACTCTTTTCTGAAACACCCGTACCACAATAATATTTCGCAAAAGACCCGCACCGCAATAACTAACACTCTCAAATTGCAAAACATCCATACTTCAATAGCTAACGCCAACCAATCGCTCGCTTTGCTGATGGAAAAGCAAAAAGTACCAACATCCAACGAAACTACGGTATACGATGTCCAGCGAACAGAAAGTAGTTATTCCAAGCGCCTCCCAAAACTTGTTGAATGAGAAGTGGGATGTTGTTCTCTCCAACACTTTGATCAAGACCGGTCTTGGTTTTGGTGGTGGTGTTTTAGCCAGTATCTTGTTGTTCAAGAGAAGATCTTTCCCAGTCTGGCTCGGTGTTGGTTTCGGTTTGGGTAGAGGTTACTCTGAAGGTGATGCCATTTTCAGATCCAACCACGGATTGAGAAGTGTGAAGGCTTAAAAGAGATTGGTCTGGAGAGACTGGTCTTGGACATAGATGTATAGTAATTTATTTTTATGATGAAATATGTAGTGGAATTTGATGTAGTAGCGTGGAACATAGGGAAACCTAGACCGAAAGTTCCAATTGATCTATAATTATTTAATGGGACTATACAGGGGACCACATGTGCTCAGTATCCATTGACAGCTAGTTTATGATTTGTTCACTATTTATTCTAATTTGAATTATATTCGATAAATTGAAAATTGCCCATTATAATTCAACAAAAAGAGTAAAACACCTACAAAGTTATGGTAATGCCATTATTTACAGAACACAGAATTGGATAGTATTTTAATTTTAATACTTCTGTAGTCATGGCACTGGAACACATCCCGTTCCATTGAACTCCTTGATTTAAAAAAAGCACAATGCAACTCTGGTTCTTTCCTATTCTAATATCAATAAAATATTAAACTGGAAAAAGTTAGAGTGTAAGACCATTTTTGCATCAAAGGTCATCATTGTAATCCAGCCATGTCCAACTACTATGAGCTACTTGAGTTAACCCCTGATGCTACTTCATCCCAAATACGGTCTTCGTACCGACGCTTAGCTCTTATTCACCACCCCGACAAGCAATCCATATCCGACGCCTCAAAGTTCAACAGCCTTTCGGAAGCTTATCAGGTTCTTTCCAATCCGGAACTAAGGGGAAAGTATGACAAATTAACACAATTTTCCAACACGGACGAATATAACTCTGAAATTGAAAGATTCAGAAATGAACTTCGTAAGCAAGAATCAAAATCAAAAGCATCTTCACATTCAGGAACTTCTCCCACACTTACAGCGCTAGCTGCAGAATCCCTCCAACTTAGAAGGGAATTAGAACTGAAACTTTACAACCAGCCCAACCTTGGCTATGTATCGTATCAGGATATTAAAATCCCGCAGACATACAGTATACTATCAACCACCACGGAAGCAGAAGTTAAGTGGAAACACAAGGCAGAACTACAAGAGTTGTTCAACGAAGATGTATTGAAGGAAATAATGGGTATATTCGGAAAGGTTACCTCCTGTAGGTTTACAGGCGGACCCGACACTAGAGGCTACGACTCGGGCATTGTTGAGTTTGAGTCTGAAGACGCTCTACAAAAGGCCGTTTCGTATGACTACAAATCTGCCAAGTTATGGGATGGGACGAATGTAAGGAAATTGGCAAGTTTAATGAGAGGATGCAATGCAAGAAATACGAGCGAAACGAATGGATCGTTGAGTAACTAAGGAGGACTTTATTTTTGACGTTTTCCTTTGTATATACCTCCAACGGAAAAATAGAGGCTTTTGTTTGATCCGTATCTGACTTTAATCGGTTTTTCCCAAGTAAAAGGCTTTTAAAGACCATTTTATCTTCGACTGTAAAATAAGCACAAGCTTAAGCTTATACATATTCTTTGTCGAGAAAAAAAAAAACTACAGTTTGTTTAATTCTATGGTATTGGCGCCGTTTTCTTAATCTAGAATCTCTCGGCAATTCCTTTGTGCCATGAATATACTAAGCACGAATTTCCACAGATACCTCACCAGCCACTGCGTCTGCAAATACACAACTCTATCTTGTACTCCCAAAGTTGATAGAAAGAATCGTACTCCATCTAATTCGTAGTTGGGCGAGAAAAGCATCGCCCTTGCAGTCACCAACCAAAACTCCTCTAAACCCGGAATTGTCCTGAAATGCCCATTCCGCTGGTTCCGCCAGAGTTGCAGTCACACTAATCATCTCTCCATTTGACAAAAACTTCGTCTGTTCTGTACCTCTGACTACAAACCGTATTCCACAACTCATTCGTTTGGCCCGTCCGGTAACTCAACAACCCGGCATGGGCAATCATGATCCCGTTATCAATGCAGAATCTCTCGTCTGTGGCATAGATCTTGCCGTCTTTGCGGTCCTCGATCATCAACTTCATCATCTCCTGCAATCTCTCGTTCGACCCGACACCCCCGACAATCAAAACCTGGTTGCTATTCACATGGGCCAAAGCTCTCTCTGTAATTTCCACCAACATGGAAAACAAGATCTCTTGCAAGGAAAAGCACAAGTCCTCCCTGGTGATGGGCTCGCCTGTTTCCTCATCCACCAAGGGCTTCTTCTTTTGCTTCCCGTTCCCAAACAAGTCATTGGCAATCTGATCTATGTGGGCCAAAATCCCAGACATGGACAAGTCCATTCCCTTGACCGTGTAGGGCAACGTGACCAAATGTTTGCCCTTTTTGGCCAATTGTTCAATGTTGTAGCCGGGGAACGGGTCGTTCGAGATCTTCAATGTGCGTGCAAACCTGTCCAAGCAGTTCCCGATGGCTATGTCCAAAGTTTCTCCGAAAATCCGGTATCTTTGTTTCGAGTACGCGATGACCTGAGTGTTACCTCCACTGACATACAAAACCACGGGGTTGTCTGCACCCGTAATCTCTCTCCCCATCTCGATGTGGCCTACACAGTGGTTGACCCCGACCAAGGGGATGTTCCAGAGCTGGGCCAATGTTCTAGCGGCAATCACGACTGCCTCGAGGGGAGCACCCATTCCTGGTCCCTGAGTGAAACAGATGCAGTCGATGTCTGTTCCTCTGATCTTTGCGTCCGCCAAGGCTCTCTTGATTATTCGATTCACCCAGTTGCGGTGGTGTCTGGCGGTGTCTCGAGGAAGAAAGCCTTCGCCCGGTGGAGTGATGTAAGTGTCTCTCACGTTGGACAATACGATGACGGGGTTCTCTGGCAGCAACTGGCCGCTTCCATGTCTGATCACACCGACTCCTAGTTTGTTGGCCGATCCTTCAAGACCGAGTGCTATGTAGTGGTCCCTTCCGGGCCTGATGTATTTATCGAGATCAATCATGGTGGCGGTGAATTTTTCCAAGAAATGATTGAAATGATGATAGGGAGAGGAGGAGAAGTAGACAAGAAAACAAGAAAACAAGAAAGAAAGTAGTATATAATGGGAAAAGAACACTATGTTGTAGATTACGATACCAAAGAATGTAGTGTAGAGGTATTTGATTATATTGCATATACATGAGATAATAGCGATATCAGATTGCATTGAGAAAATGATTTCGAAAATGATTTCAAGAAAATGATTTCAAGAAAATGATTTCAAGAAAATGAATTCAAGAACGACCGAGAACAGAGAGCCGAGAACAGAGAGCCCACAAATGGATGGTACATGAGTGAAATTTAAAGGGTTCTAAGTCTAAGGGTTCTGGTAAGTCTTCTATTGGTAAGCTAAGTGATCCATTCTATAATTGAACTATCCAATCATCATCCTCACAAACCTATGCATTCCAATATTCATAACTTATTGTAATCCTTTCCAAGCCACTCTTCTGCTCTTGTACTCCTCTACTATTGTTCTACTCTTGTACTCATGTTCTTTAACTACTATTTACTACTCTTCACATCCCATCGCACATAACCATATCAAGATCAAAACAAAAGGTTGTCTAAATCAAAAACACCGAAGAGCTAACTTACCCCACCCAATGTCACTAGAATTAACGTTGAAACGTACAGAACAATCCATAAAGTCAATACAAGGGTTGAAGTTCTCTCTGCCCGGGATATTCACCAATGCTATAGTCAAAAGACCCAACATCACCACACTATTGAAGGATCCCACAGAAGACGAAGCTTCGTTGTACAAAGTGACTAAAAGCAACAGATACGAGGAAGAAGATGACGGAGAGTTGAAGCCAGAAAGAATAGACGGTAGAGCTATTTACGATCTGGCTTCTGACCAAGACCAAAAGGTGGTTGTGCGGGTACCCGAATTACGAAACTCGCCAGAACTATCATCTTCTCCAACCAGAAATAACACCCGAAGCAACCACCAGCTTGCATCTAATAACACATTCTTCCCTGAATTCAACAGCACAGACGATATACCGTCGTTATGCGCTCTTATTGTTAGTCTTGTTCGCAAATACCCAACACTTGTTGAAAACCAAAGAGTGGTCTTGAGTAGAATAAAAGAGTGCCAGAATGATTACTCTTTATTGGCAAAAGAGCTCGATGACTTGATATTACGGATCGACGATCAAAAGCGACAGCTCGAAATATTGAATATTAGCTACAGTGATATTGGCAGTCCGCTGAAAAATGGAAAGGAAAGTGAACTGGAGGAGGAATTGGATATAGATGAGTATATCAGACAAGAGGAGGAAGAGATCCGAGAATTGGAAAGGGAAATAATGGGAAGGACGAAGTAAAAGCTTCTTAAAATATGTGGAATACACCAACTAAATACAAAATTCAAATAAACCGAAAAAAAAGGTAGAAGCCCCGCGCTTCTAACTTTTTCAGCGAAGGTATATTTACTTGAAAACTCAAATTAAGTAGCATTTATTATGACGTAGAATCCATCACATCCCACTCACTACAATCAGTTCATTAACAAATCATCTATTATTATAAATTAATATATACATCAAATTTAGTTAACAGCAGACAAGATGTCAGAGTCACCAGCGTCCAAGATAGACAAGACACCAACTCTGAACAACTTACCACAAGAGGTACCCAATTCGTTGTTACCACCTGGGAAGTAGTACAATGGGGTCTTGGACAACATAGCGTAGTATTCCAATTCAGACTTTCTCAAGACTGGGGTGTTACCAGCAATGATAACCAACTTAGCCTTACCGGTTCTCAAGGACTTGACAACGGACTTGTAACCCAAGGTGTACTTACCGGACTTAATAGCCAAAGTCAACTTAGCGTTAACGGATTCTTGGTTCTTAGATTTTGGGGCCTAAAGTAAAAGTTAGTATATTGAAATTTTTCATATTGCACTAAGTGCCCCAAGGCTCACAAAACGTGTGCGTTGCGCTTATCTACTGACAGAAACACAACAGACACATTCAGTGACCTTAAGGAACTTGATCAATCTATACGGACCATCTCTGCGTTATTTGTTATATATCAGTACACTCCGGTCTTAATAATGAAGAAAGGAAAAAAAAATTTAAAAAACGGGTGCGATCGTTTTATCTTTACGTGAAAAATTGGAGAGGACAAAATGAAAAAAAGGAGATGAGGGAAACATAGCCTGCATGATAAAAGCAGTCACGGTACACGTGCTCCATCGCACCAATAGTATAGAAAAAAACAGTCCAACAGTCTCCACAAAAGAGCCCCGTCACATGACCGCTCGATTGAGCTTCGCACTTCCTTCTACCTCGCTCAGTTCGGGCGGGAAAACTTTTTTTTTTTCAAAAAATTGCAGTATAACATATTCAATTCTGATTTGTTTGAATTCTACTAGAGACAACCAGTAATAGGTATGTGGAGGTGATGACACACGGGGAACGTATTGAGCATTGAAGTAAATAAAAAGTGTCAACAGAAACAAACAGTTGTGTGAAAAATGAACGAATAACTAAGAGAACCCACTAATCCATGTGAATTAATAAAAAGTACCCAGAGAAACATGAACGAGAAAATTTTTGAAGAGAGTCAAATGTGCTATTTTAAAATCAAGTACCTTCCCCCTAGTGAAATTCAGCGTAATACTAACATCCTTTTAGTTTAAAATGAAGATCGAAATTGATTCCTTTTCAGGTGGTAAGATCTACCCAGGTAGAGGTACTTTGTTTGTCAGAGGTGACTCCAAGGTCTTCAGATTCCAATCCTCCAAGACCGCTTCTTTGTTCCACCAAAGAAAGAACCCAAGACGTCTTTCTTGGACCGTTTTATACAGAAGACACCACAAGAAGGGTATCTCTGAAGAATCTTCCAAGAAGAGAACCAAGAAGACCGTCAAGGCTCAAAGAGGTATTGTCGGTGCTTCTTTGGAATTGATCAAGGAAAGAAGAAACCAAAAGCCAGCTGAAAGAAAGGCTGCTAGAGAAGCTAAGTTGATCAAGGACAAGGAATCCAAGAAGGCTGAAAAGGCTGCCAGAAAGACTGAACAGGCCAAGTCTGCCGGTACTCCATCTGGTATCCACAAGTTCCAAAAGAAGGGTGCTTTCCAAAAGGTCCACGCTACCTCCCGTTAAATTGATTTGAATTGATTATTCATTTTATTTACGTCTCCGTGTATATTTAATAAAATCTACTTTTATTGGTTTACTATGATATATATATATATGTATGTAAGCTTATGATAACTTGAACTCTCCGTATGCATACACCTTGCCCGCCTTGCTTGGGTTGTCTAAATGACTTAGTACAATACCTGCATCGCTATCGCCAACTTTGTATCCAAAATAAAAGGACTCGGTACTGTGACAATATACTAACCTTGCGGAGCCTCTCGCTTTGTCCTTCACAAGAAGTATGACACCGACGTATGTTACCCTTTCGTTCTCCTGATTGACAGCCTGAAGCTGGTGCATATCACTCTGTTTTTCAATAAGAGACTTGAGCTCTTGTCCGTAATCGTCTGCCAAAGACATGTTAGTTACTATGTAGTGTGCTAGCTTCATGGACATGATGTCTTCTCCATTACCACTACACATACAACTCAACTCGTAATTCCCATTCTTTGAAAAGTCAATCGAGGCACCATTGACCCCTGCACATCCGATTCTTCCTGGCACTTTAAAGTAGTTCCCACCAGAAGATGAAGCAATTCGCGTGGCATTCAAGTTGGTTTCTATAACTCCGATGGTATCGGATACCATGTCCGGGGAAGTCTTCATGTTCTTCCTGTAAAGGTCATACACTCCCTTTGATTCTTTCAGAACCAAGTTATCGGTTCCCCTTGGTACAAGTCCACTCTCTATAATGGACCTGTAATTGACCATGCCGGGTTTGGTGAGGCCCATAGCATCACCTTCATAGACTCTTTCGATCTCCTGGAACACCGCAACCATGCGCAGTATGGGGTGTATACTATCGTTTATACCCACCATGGACTTGTACGTGTGCCGGTCACCCTCGTACTCTATCAAGCTTGCATCACACTCAACCTGGCCCAATAGGTTTAGCGAGGAGCCTTTTCCGGTGTTTGTGAGTGTACTAGCCTCTATCATATTCGTGCATTCGAGGAACGTGTCTCGCGATACTGCATGTCGTATGAGCTTCTTGTAGTCTTTCTTGTGCTTGGAAGAATGTTTCCCTGCTCCGATATGTACGATTCGTAGCATATAATGGTGGTTTGGATTATGTGTTCACACCGAGTTTCGATGTCGATTTTGAGGAACTGTGCTATCGTGTTTTTGGGTGAGCAATGTAGATGTTAAAAGAAAACGCAATCAACTTCATAGATAAGACATTAATGACAGAAGGAATCAAACATGTTTTTGTTTTTGCTGTGAGGTCCATCTCTCGGTTCTCTTAATACTTGATGACATAAATTGCAAACATGATTGACGGATCGAATGTTATTCGTTGCTTGAAACTTGACATGTCACTCTCTGTATATTACCAGAAATTGTGTTGATATGGAGTATCTTAACTAGTTCGTATTTCCAAGTTGCCGCAAAAATTGACAGAAATCTTTTGTTTTCTATTTTGCAATAAGAAGCCAGAAGAAATATTTGCTGTAAGTATTTGACTGTGTATTGGGTAATGATTATCTAGCATGGTTCAATTTGAATGAGCTTCTCACATGGAGGTATATATCAGGGTTTCGAGAATTCGGATCACTTTCACCTCTGACAGATTCCAAAGATTTATCCTTAATATTCTGAAAAGCAAATTCCAGTTTTAAGGGGGTAATATCTAACCAGTGGTATTTCTGATACAATGATTCTTAGTGTTTTAGTACTCTTATAAATTTAGAGGTTTGTTTTTTTGAGAAAATTGCTGCAAAAAAAAGGAAAATATGAAAAAGTTTTAGGAAATAATTAAAGAAGGAAATCTCGGAGTAATGGAAAAAATTGAATAAAGTTTAAATGAGAATATGCTTCTATACGTAGTGAAAATATCGATCTCAAGAGAAATCTTGGACTTCCAACTACTTTCATAGAATATGTCAATACAAAAAAGATTCATATGGAATTGGTTTCACACTAGAAAAGAAAATAACAGCAAACGATATAACAAACGATAACGATTGCTTGAATGTTCTTAATTCTCAACTAAACAATTGCAATTTTCGGTGAATACTTAGAAACCAGTTATAGTGCATTGAAAGACAAGATGCCCCAAAATATCACAATTGTTGCAAATGTCGTTTCATTATCTGTCAGCACGTGAAAATCTTCTAGAACCTATGAACTATTAGCAATAGGGGAACTTCCTGTTGTCTTCCCAAGATTTTTATCTCTGTGTAACAGCTGACAAATGACAATTCGTTAATTTCACATGAATCATTTTACACTGTTCACACTGAGAAACGGATCAAAATTGGTGTAACTTGGAAGATATATCTAAGTGCTTTCAACGATTCGGATCCTGATCATTTCTCGCATTCTGATCATTTTCCCGTTCCTCTATTTTCAAGATTGCTATCGTCAGCCTTATCTTCTTATCGCCAGCCGTGCAGACGTAAATTACATTTATTGATTCGCCTGTTTATCTACTGCAGTGCGGATGTAACGCACAACAGGTTAAAAACATAATTAGCGTTGCACTTTGGATTTTTCATTTCCAGATACCGTTCTTCACCTATTCCGGGCCTGCGAAAACCTTTTAGGCATATTCTACAAACAATAGGGAGTCAGGCTTAACAAACAATGTCATCATTTAACATGGTTACCTCCAATTACTAATCATTGCCATTAATAAGCAGCTTTCTTGCAATAAGTACCAGTGTCCTGCTCATCGCAAACAAAATGTACACACGTATGAATATATGCTGCTGAGATGGGATCCTCCTTCAAACGAATCAACTACTGGGGGTATGGGATATTCAACGACATCAAATCGAGAATCCCATACTACCCCAGCGACTTCAAAGATGCTTACAACTATAGAGTCATCCCGTCAACAGCGTTTGTTTTCTTCACCAACTTGCTCCCCGCCATTGCCTTTGCCCAGGATATGATGGACCGAACCGACCACAAGTACGGGCTAAACGAAGTGTTGATGAGTTCTGCACTAGCCGGAGTCACGTTTGGTCTCTTCTCGGGCCAACCACTCTGCATTGTTGGGGTCACTGGTCCCGTATGTATCTTTAGCTACACTGTTTACGAGTTGATCAAGGACAGAGGCACGCCCTACTTTCCGTTTATGTGCTGGATCTACCTCTGGTCCATGGTGATGCACATTGTGATTGCATTTGGTAACTATGTTTCTTTTATGAAGATTGTAAGTGCCTTCAATTGCGACGCCTTTGGCTTCTTCATCTGTATAGTGTATGCGCAAAAGGGCGTCCAGATCTTAGTGAGACAGTTTGGTTTGAACGATCTTGCTGGCGGGTACTGCTCTGTAATGATTGCGTTGCTCATGGTGATTTTTGGCGTGGGCAGCAGTATATTTGGCAACAGATTGCCGTACTTTAACTGGTGGATTCGCAAGGTCTTTGTTGATTACGGTGTTCCTCTTTCGGTCATTTTCTTTACTGGGTTCGCCCACTTTGGAGGACGTCTCGATGAAACAAAGTTGGCCACCCTCCCCATCACCAGATCGTTTGCTCCCAGCTACAATGGCCCAGATAGACCCCACGGGTGGTTCATTCATTTCTGGGAGATCTCTGTGGGAGATGTTTTCCTAGCTTTACCATTTGCCATCTTGCTAACTTTCTTGTTCTACTTTGACCACAATGTGTCATCATTGATATGCCAGCTGAAGGAGTACCCCTTGAAAAAACCGTCTTCTTTCCACTGGGATTTCCTCTTGCTAGGTATAGTATGTGGGATAGCAGGGATCTTAGGTATCCCGCCTCCAAACGGATTGATTCCACAGGCTCCCTTGCACACAGATTCATTGTTGGTTCACGATAAGAACGGGAAAGTAATATCGGTCGTGGAGCAGCGGGTCACCAACACCCTCCAGGGATTGATAACTTTTGTGATGATGACCCGACCGTTCTTGGTTATTCTAGGATTGATTCCGCAAGCCGTTCTAGCAGGGTTGTTTTTAGTCATGAGCATCACAGGCTTCCACGGGTCTGCTGTGACGAACAAGATCAGATTCTTATTCACCGACAAAGAGTACATTGAAAACGATCCCCAATGCCCGCAAATGTTTAGAGATTTGCATGCATACAAGAACAAGAAGTGGCTTTACTTGTACATTTTCCTCCAGACTGTAGCTGGGTGTGCAGAATACGCCATAACGGCCACTATAGCGGCGGTGGGGTTCCCTGGAGTTTTATTGTTCTTTACTGTATGTGCTAAATGGGTGTGGCCACTTATCTTTCCTAAGGAGGAGCTTGAGCTTTTGGACGGACCGGTTGTTGATCCGTACATTTTGAAGAGTTTAACGATTGTGGATATTATGAAGGAAAAGGATAAGAACCGGAAGAAGTTTGAGCATGATTTTGAAATGTATGAGAGTGGATCAAGTAATGAAAGTGTAGTAGCCAATGGTGGTGTGATTTAGAGATTAATAATAATACTAGGTAATATGAGTAACTAATGTAGAAGTAATTTAGTGAGTGGCAGTATAATTGTAGGGAAATTTCAGAAAAGCCCACACAAGAAAGATTACTACTGTATACCAGTTTTGGACTATAAAACTAGGTGCAGTTTTCTGGACTTGTTGTAATTTAAACTGTTCTTATATCAGTAATCGGACAGTAGAAAATATTTTGGTATAGGTACATAATTTGTTGGAAAGCGTAAAGTATATTCTCAGCGGGGTTCTTCACCATTTTTGCACCCATCTCAACCAGTTCCCTTTTTTTGTCCAGTTTCCTTCTTTATCCTGAAATTAAAATTTCCTTATTAGCATCAAACCACGCATCGTGATCTCTTCATCTTCATCTCTTCATTTCCATCTCTTTCATCTTCCATCTTCCATCTCTTTTCAAACAAAAATAACCTTTGGATTCACCAATAAGAAAAAAAGGTCGAGGAAGCCCTCTCGTACCTGGTTACCTCTTGAAACAATACACTACTTCACTCTTTCATCATCTTATACTCTTCTCACCTCTTCACCTCTCATCTCATTCCTTATCTCATCCACAAAAAATCAAATATCAAAAACTAAATATACCAAACGTCAACAGGCTGATGTCAGCGCAAGAAAGGAAGGAAATCCTCGATGATTTAGAAAACGAATTCCGCCAAGACCTTGCTCTCCACTTATACTCCATTGTGTTGTTGAAACGCGTGGACAGGAAGTTTCCCAAGAGTAATTGGGCATCATGGCCTCTTCCCGTGGATCAAGTTCCAGTGCCGACATCATCGCTAAAGTATAGTGATTTGGTGGTGCTGAATGAAGATTACGAAGTGGATATTGATAAGGATGAGCTAATAGTTGCTGAAGAGAGGAAAAAGGCAATTGAAATGTGGAGAAGGCGATACAGGACCAAGAGTAAGAGATCAGATGACAGGGATTGGGAAGAAGACGAACACGAAGAAGAAGAAGAAGAAGAAGAAGAAGAAAATGACGAAGATGACAATGATGAAGAAGAAGACGATGATGAAGAAGAGGAGGAAGAGGAGGAAAATGAAAGTGATATTGATAACGATCAAAACTACAATCTAAATATCCTAGACTTTGTCGATCTGAATTTTAAATCAAAAGAGATAAACTCAGTCACCTACCTAGAAAAGCAAAGCAATAGCAAAGCAGACTTAGTAAATGAGATTCATTCTATGCTAGAGAGAAAAATCTCTGAAAAATTGAAACAATTGAAACAGGGCAAAGGAAAAGGAAAGTTCCAGAAGCTCGAGATGGTAGATTGTCCTCAAAGCATTGCTACTATTGACATGAGCAGAAGAATTGCAGGAAGAGTCGACGGGCTATTTGATGATTTGAGAAGCAAACTCTCCATATTAGATAGACCTAGAGCCAAAACCCGGACAGTTTGGCAGCAAATCCTTCTTTCGGGGTTGAGTCAGGTAGAAAAACCTTCCAATTACTATGACACAGCGAGGTATAGAGAGCTTTTTGAGCGATGCGAGAAGATATTCGAAAAGATTGACTATGAGTATGAGATGGAAGAGGAAGAAGATGAAGATAATGAAGAGGAAGAAGACAATGAAGAGGAAGAAGACACCGACGAAGATGACAGCATAAACGCAACACCTATAAAATTAGAGGGACAGAGCCAGTTCATTCCTTCGACAAATGAACCAGAACTGGCCCCTGAAACCAGAACTGAGCCAAGCAGAAAGAGAAAATTCGATGTCTTGCAATATATTGCCAGTCTCGGCGATGATACAGAAGCCCATCTCAAACACAGACAAAAGCATTGTGACAGAAGCCACGACTTACGAGTGGCGTTCATGAAGAGACTCGATATACAGGATAGATTAAAGCAATTGGCTTGGGGAGGAGTCCCAACCAAGAAGCATAGACTGGCATTCTCTACTAAGGCAGAAACTTGGGATGAAGTACGTGACATAGCAATAAAACATGGTTCTAATAGGATTGATGCGAATACGTATTTATTGGAGAATTTTATCGGCTAGCCATAATTAATTGAGTCAAAAATTTCTTACTCCTTTTCGACTTGAAGTAGGTGCTTTGGATTCCAAGCAAAATGCAAGACAAGGAATAAAAAAACAGAGGCTAATAAGGAGTAGCAAAAATAATCAAGCGCTTTTCCATAAGCTCACCAATTCTCGATAATTGATCTCTCAGACCGGTTATCTTCAAACATCAACTGTTTGAATCCAAATTTGCATCATACATTTTTAAACATCAAAATTTGCATTATTATATACATGTTGTAAACGAGACAAGAAGCATTTCTATACATATAAATATACAACAAGCCTCATTCACAAAATCTAAAGGACGATGCTTATCTACTCTTAAATGTGGAAGTGATCTCTGTTCCAAAAATAACATCCCAGAAAGTACTGGTGACACCGAAACCCATTTCGTAGTTCTTGTAGTGGTGCTCCAAATGGTAAGTTTTCAACTTCTGGAGGAAGGGAGGCAACTGGTTGTGGTGCAAAACGTAGTGTGTGACATCGTACATGATGTAGCCCAAGGTGCCACCAGCAAACCCTGAGCATGCCATGTAGAAGGGGAAGATGCTAAAAACAAGTTTATAGAAGGGATAAGCCAAGATCACGAAAAGAGTAGGAGGTAAGACTAATCTGTGGGTATCCATTGGCAAGTAGTGGTGGATACCGTGGAGCAAGAAGTGGAAGGCAAAGGCATAAGGATGGTCAGGTAAGTAACCATCCAAATGGAAGATAAATCTGTGCAAGCAGTACTCCACCAAAGTCCAGACAAACAAACCCATCGTCCACAAACTCAAGGCATTGACTGGGTGCTGGTTGACAAAACCAACGTAGAAAAAGGCAAAGTTGAAAGGCAACCAGACGGTTGGAACGACCCACCAGGGGGTCAAGGAGAGAGGTTCCAAGAAATTGCCAAAGAGAGGAGCCGAGCCCTTACCGTAGTGTCTTGGTCTATGCACTTGGTCCAAGTAGAAGTCCTTGCTGAAGTTGCTTCTGAAGATCTGCATCAACAAGGGTTTGCTCAAGTCAAGGAACTTGTGCTTCTTGGCGTCCTCGGCATAGTCGGTTTGGATGGAAAGCTTTTCTTCTTCCGGAAGAGTGTCATGGAAGTTGTAGTTTGAGTCACTTTCGGTGTCGTTTTGCAACCTAACTTCAACAGGCGTGTTGTTTCTGTTTTTGAGCAAGTCGTCTTCCTCTTCTGCAGTGGCCAAGTAACCAATCAACATGGACTCGTCAAGCATCTCGTAGGCGCTTTCGGAGTGTTCGTGGGACAAAACATCTGCCATGATCTTGGTGATGTCCTTTCCGGCATACTCCAAGACCAAGTCTCCTCCTCCGGGATGTTCTTCCAAGAAGGAAGTGACGTTATAGATCTTTCTATTATAGAGGGAGACCCAGCAGTCGGTGGCTTTGTCGTGTGAGGCGAGCGAAGATTTAGATATTAATGGAAGTGACATGATGACTAAGTAGAATAGAATATGCAGATATCAGAATATTAGTGATAACGTGTTTCTGAGGCAACAGGGTGTAACTGTGATGGATTAGCCTCTGAGATAAATGGGACCAGGTGGAAATGTCTAGGTGTGAAACGCGAAGGAAACAGTACCTGATGGAAAAATCGTATGCTTGACCTAATGAAAGTACCGATGGTTTGTCTTAAGAAATATCGAAATTAGAATCAAAAGAAACTTAGATTAAGATGGAAATCAGTAACAAGCGGATCAACAGGATTTAAGAATACACAAACAACTTAATGAATAAACAAACAATCTGGTGAATAAACTGGATAACAAATACCTAGATGGAGCTCTTGATTCTTGATGATAAGTGACAAACAATACAAACAAAACAAAGAAAGTGGCAATATGCGCCTTTATATACGATGTGATGCACCGAAAGAAACCGGAGTGCATACAGAAGTCAGGCCATGGAGGGAAGACTAGGTGGTGTGACAGGGTCTTGGGGATTGGGTCTGGAGCTGGGTTTAGCAGGTCATCAGTGGAAGTATAGTACCGGTCATTATTGTTAGTCTGTTGGTAATGTAAGCTTTTTGATTGGTAGTGTAGGGATGCAATATTAGTTTAAGGTACACACTAAATTAAGGTTGGACTCAGCTGATGGAGTCAGGAGCAGGGAAATCTCGGAGAAGACTTAGAGATGGGGTAAAACGGGGACTAAGACAGGGCTGGGATCATAACTATGATTCAGTATTGGCGTCTAACGGTATTTCTATGTTTTAGATGGGAAGTAGAGGTCCAATATGGTTGAAATTCACCAGGAACGGAACAACCAGCAATATCATACCGACAAGAATTCCAGCCCGAACATACACTACACTACACATTCATTAAATCAAACTACTCTCCCATTTAACACCATTTAGCTGCATGTGTGTCTCAACATCAAATCAACCCTTCCGATATTGTCCATTTTCTTCTTACCAAGGCACAGCACCGTTATTTCAAGTACAGGCCACTTAAGCTTTTGACACTGTCCCTACACACCTTCCAAGCCGTTGAGCCACACGGGTCAACCGAACTGGCATTAACAGCGTGTTCCTACGAGAGAGGCATTCCATGGTTTTCCTCGGCTCGTATAGTTGCCCTCGTATAGGATTGTTGGGTGCAAAATTTGTCTATTCTGGAGAGTTCTGGGGTCACAACAAAATGTAGATTATTAGTGACATTCAGAGGTAGGAGTGTGCTACTTCTTTTATGTGTCACTACATTATGTGTTATTATGCGCTACTTTTATGTGTATTGCTTTGAGATAATTATTGAGATAGTATTATGTCTAAAGATCTCAAAATTATCCTATAACGGTTAGTCTAAAGATCCCACAATTATACTCCAACGGTTGACCTAAAAATCTCACTTTCCGCTACAATTGATTTAATAATGTTGAGTTCAAATATTAGCTTTCAACTAGAACCCCTAAATTGTTTAAACATACTATTATCTACATTTGAGCATGTGAAGTGGAACAGGTTCTTCTTCTAAAGCTCACTTCACCCTTCCAAAGATGGGAACTATGCAGCCAAAATGGATTTCTCCACTCCCTTTCCTATGCCTTTAGAAATAAGTTATAAATTTACCAGAGCCTAAAGGTATACTTGTACAATTCATATCACTCCTAGGGTCTCTGATCTCAGAATAACTAGTACCAGCTCAAAATAGCTCCACTCTTTAGAAAAAGTTTAGGAGTTTAGAAACTCCGAATGTTTTTAGTTACAGATTATTCAGTAATTTTGCTAGATCCTTAGAGTTTGTCGTCATCAAGGTTGGATACTATGAATCAAACTTTATAGGAGAAATACGTTGTTTATAGGTCATAAATTAATATACTATTCGACTGGCTAAATAAGAATACAGAAAGGGCAAGATGAACCGTTTTTATAAGTGTAGAAGGAGGATCTTGATTAAGGGAAAGTATAGCCTAATGTTTGTTTATACAAGATATGCTTTAACCTTTTTGGATAATAAGTTTATACAATCAACCACATGTTAAGCTTCCTGAACAATATGAATTGTAGTTTCCAACTAGGATAGTACTACCTCATTAGGAAGTAAGGTTAGGACCCTAACAAGAGATTTATTTTCAATTTTACCTTAATCGATGAACAGAAGTCCATGGTTTTACAATGACTTGTTGATTTTTGCTACAATTGCAGTCCACTTTAAATTCGGAATTCATTCCAGAGAACGTTTAATTAGTTTTCCAATGTATATAGCTCAGCGCTTCATCTTCACATCGTCCTTTTGTGTATTTCTGCAGTATAGCAGACAATAGCGACTCATTCGTTTTATTAGTATTTGAATATTGAAGAGGGTATTGCTAGAAAAGGTCAAGCAGAGGTTTCACTAGCGAGACTCACCATGTGTCTTCTAGGTCTCTAAATCAATTGCAATCTCACCTCTCCCCACAACATCCATGTCATCAATATCCACACGTTCCTCCATATCATCTTCAAGATACCCTGCCTCATACATCTCCTCCTTGGTATCTTCCTCCTCCTGAATTGCACTCTCATTTGCACTATTCAACTGCTGCTCCAAGTGTAAGGTGTGGTCCACCAAGTTCAAATATGCATACATGAAATTGGATAAGAGCACCTGTTCACGCAAAGACCGTTTCGGATTAGCCAACTTCAAGTGGGACAACCGGTAGATAGCACGTTCCACATGTACGGGGAATCTGTAGTCCAACATGATGAGCGTGGACTGCGAAGGTGGCGGCAAGGGGAAGCCAAAGGCTGAGTCGGTGAATTCGATTGGCTGGTTGGCACGCGACGAGCGCTTGATGGCCCGCTTGAGCTTCTCTTGCACATCAAGTGTGGACTGCAGCTTTTCGTCGTCCGGGTTCTTCACCACCGTGGCTTCTTCTTGCAAGGACTCCTTTCTCTTCTTCTTCTTGGTCTTCTTGGGCGCTTCTTCTGCGTCTTCCATCAGCACATCGATAGTCTCGGTAGTAGCCTGCGTGTATGGGTTGACAAACGGGGTCTCTTCTTCAGCGGCTTCAGGGGCCTCGGCCATTTCAATGTTTTCTGTGTGTTCAACAGATTCAGTTTGGTCGTTCTTCATCACGTCCTCCTTCAACACGTCGTCCTCTCGGGCCATTTCCACGTCCCTGTCCTCGCTTTCTCTTATGGTGGTGTCCTCAAAGTGGAACTTCTCAGAAGTAGGACTGGGCAATGGTGGCTCCTCGCGTTCCCTTTCCCTCACCAACTTGGCCTTGCTCTTCTTCTTGAACAAGCCCATCTTCTTCTTCTTGTTCTCGGTATCGGACTCGTACTCCTCGGCCAACGAGACAGATGCAGAGTGGATCGACGAGGCGCTGCTAACGGTGTTGGAGCGCTTCTTCTTGAAGAGTTTGGAGATCATGTTGTCAGCCTTCTTGGGCTCCACCTTTTCTATCTTCTCAACCTTCTCCACCCTCTCCTCCTTGTCTTCTTCCGGTGGCACTTCCGGCGTGGAGACGGACCTGTTGTGGTCAGGCAAGGGTGGCAAGTTGGAAGCATCCACCGACGAGAGACTAGTAGAACGTTCCTTCATCCACGGCCACGACTTCTTCTTCTTGATTTTCTTATCGCTGCTGTTCTGCAACAACCCAAACGACTTCTTCTTGCGGATCTTCGTGGGCGAGGTGTCAGGGCTCTGTTGTTCTTCAGTGATGGGCTTGACGGTGTCCATTGACTTCTTGTAGTCGTCCATGGACTGCTTGTGGGCGTGACCGGATTCTTGCGACTGGCGAGTCTCCATGGACTTGCGCTCGTGGAGGGTTTTACTGTCCAACGAGTCTGCGTCGTCAATGTCGATGTATTTCAGATCGGTGTCGATCAGGAGGGTCTTTTGGTGTTGTTTCAGCTGCTTTTCCATATCCTCCCGTCTCCTTCTCTCGTCTTCTTCACGCTCACGGGCCTCTTCCACGGTGGGCGATGGGTACGGCGACTTGGTCACAAACGGATTGTCTACAGATACATTCTGGGTACTGGTGGGACCGCCGGGCGTGGTAGCGTCCTGGTCGTCCGGCTGGACATGTGGAGGCAGCTGGTGACGGTACAGTTTAGGTGGAGACTGAAGGACTGGTGAGGTTGTTGTTGTGAGAGGTTCCATTGCAACGTCAGCGGTCTGAGGGATAGTATCTTCAGTTTTAATGGTATCAGATGGGATTTCCGATACAACATCAGTTCTACGATCGGGACTAACGTCTCTAGCGCCCGATCTATCGTCAGTACTGACATCTCTAGCTTCAGACTTTACCTCTTTACCTTCACTAACTTCGCCTTCGGCAAGTATCACCCCAGTAAAGGGCTTCTCCTCAATTCCCAACGAATCCTCATAACTGATGTCATTATAAGTCATTTCGAAACTGAAGTCTGAATCCTCGGGTTGTTCCTTGGTCTTCTTGAAGTTGTACGGAGTCGTGGCATTGGACGGAATATCCTCGCCCTTGTTCAAGCTCTCCTTGAACTCGTTGATTTCCGACCGGAGCATGTCGAGATTCTGATTGAGCTGCTGTGTCTTGTTCTTGATCGGCGTGTATGGAGCGTCCTTCTTGCTGCGGTGGTGGTGTCTTTGGCGAGAAGCCTGTTGATTGGGCTGGTATTGTGGGAGGTTATGATTAGGATGGTTAGGATGGATTTGGCTAGGGTGCATTTGGTTAGGATGGTTTTGGTTAGGGTGGGTTTGGTTAGGATGGGTTTGGTTAGGATGGGTTTGGTTAGGATGGTTAGGGTGACCAGGATGAGGACCATGGTGGTTAGGATAACCAGCGCCTTGAGGATGTCCAGCCTGGCCTTGCTGATTTTGAGGATGGGATGGATGAGCTTGCGGAGGAAGGTTCTGAGGATGGGCTTGTGGAGGAAGGTTTTGAGGATGAGATGGATGGGATTGTGGGGCATGATTCAGAGGATGGCCAGTAAAGTTTGCTTGATTTCCCTGGGCTTGCGCCTGGGCTTGCGCCTGGGCTTGAGCCTGGGCCTGAGCACGTTCTCTTCTCCGTCTATGTCTCTCTCTTCTTTCTTCTTCAGTCTCATGGCGACGTTCCTTTTTCTTGCCAGCAACTTCTGGCAACACCTTCATCTGGGTCTGTCTTTTTGCAGCCAAGGGGTTATTACCGTACTTCTGGAGATGCTGTTCCACAGTACCGTGGTTTCCATATGGAGATGAGTCGGAAAGCGACGATTCTATGGAGGATGGGGATTTCGCGGAGGAGGGGGAGTAGCCGGAGTGACCTGGAAGGCCCTGGCCAGACTGGTTGTTGTGACCAGACTGATTAGTACGATTAGTATGAGTGGTATTTACATGACTAGGTTGATCTTTAAGGTTTTGCTGACTTTGCTGACTTTGCTGGTTGGAATGTCCAGGATGGTGATTCTGAGGATGCTGAGGATGCTGAGGATGTTGGGGATGTTGGCCCTGTGGACCTTGTTGACCCTGCTGTCCTTGTTGACCCTGTGGACCCTGTTGACCTTGACCTTGTTGACCAGTATAATACCCAGGATTCCCTGACTGATTATACCCATAATTATTATATTGATTTTTATAACGGCCATTTTGGCGGTACTCACGATCAACCTGATATGGATGGTCCAATCTCTGCTGACCAGGTCTTTCCTGAGGTCTTTCCTGAGGTCTTTCCTGAGGTCTTTCCTGAGGTCTTTCCTGAGGTCTCTCCTGTCTTTCCCTCTCTTGTCTCTCCCTTTCCTTATCGTTAGGATTGCGGTAGTTGTACATCAACAGAGGGTCACGGACCTTGCGCTTGCTCACCTTCTTGGGTACCTCCATTTCAGGGTTGTTGATCATCTCTCCAAAACTGGCATTAAGGTTGTTGCGGAGCTCGGCAAGCTTACCGTGCTTAGACGTGGACGTGGACATAGGCGTGGACGACGACTGCATCATATGATTGGGGGGTGAGTTTGTTTTACGGTCTGGGCGTCTGCTGCGCTTATGTTGGTCTTCAAGAGACTGGCCAGGCTGGTAAGCATTGTTTGGGTGGTTGGAATAGGCTGCACTACTTGGATAGTTTGGGTTGCTTGGAGAGCTTGCCGACTTTCCCGAGTAGTTTGAGGAGTTTCCAGGTGAAGGAGCACCGGTCGAGTTGCCGTGGCGGCTCTCGCTACCACTTTCACTTCTGCCACTGGCATTGTCTGGGGACTTTTGGTACATCTCACTTTCGCTCTCCTCACTCATGCGCTCTCTTTCCCGCCGGCTCTCCTCAAACTGCTGCTGCAAACGTTCCTGCAAGTGCAAGGTACTTGACTTGGGCGGCGACTTCTGCAAGGTGGCCCAGGGGAGAATCTGGTCTTGCTTGCTGGGAGAGTCTTCGTCGGACTCGTCGTCCAGTTCGACAGAGGTATCGGAGTCCCTCATGGGCGAGGGTGTATGCAGCGGAGGAGAGTGGGGCACCGAGCTCAACTCGCCAATGGCCATGCGCTCCACGTCGGTGTAGCCGAGCGAGGTTGTGGAGAGGGTTCTGGCAAGCGTCACGGCGTCGGTAGCGTCCATTCCTGCGATTTTCAGGAGTTTTTCGAGTTCACTGGTGAGTTCCCGGAGCGAAGGGTTGGAGAAACGGCGCGAGGCTGCGGTGGCAGCAGACACGGAGTCCGTTTCCGTTTGTCTTTGTTTGGGGAGTGCCTCCTTGTCCTCCTTTTCGTCGTCGGCGTCTTTGACCTCTTGCTTGGGTTCATTTTCCGGCGTAGGCTCCATCTTCTTCTCTTCTTCAAAGTCACTCCGCATCAGCGGTCTTCTAGAAAGCAGCGACTTCCTTGAAATCAGCGCCTTCTTCTGGAGCTTACGCTCCATGAGTTCTTCCACAGTCGTCTTGACGTGCATCTTGAAGTTGTCCGGATCCACCTCGGGATGCAAGCTAGCAGGTACCCACAAGAGCGGATTGTTTGCGTCGTAGAGCTGGTCGCTTTCCTCTGCATCGAAGAACTCGTCGTCGAGAAGCGGGTCTCTGCCAAGACGAGCGAGCGAAGGGTTGGTGGTGGTGGACTTGTTGTTGTTGTTGGTGATGTTGGTGTTGGTGTTGGCGTTGGTAGCGGTGGTGGTGTTGGTGGTGTTATTGTTATTGTTCGCGGTGTTGTTATTGTTATTGTTATTGTTCGCGGTAGCGGCAGCGGTGGTGTTTTTGGTGGCGGTGTTAGCGGTGTTAGCGGAGTTTGCAGCATTGGTGGAGTTTGCAGTAGAGTTTCTCTTTTGAGAATGGTTCCTGTTAAGAGAATGGTTTCTGTTAAGAGAATGGTTTCTGTTGAGGGAATTGGTACTGTTGTTCCTATTGAGCGAGTTATTCCTGGTGAGCGAGTTGTTTCTGGTGAGCGAGTTATTCCTCGAGAGACTTCTGCTTCGGTTGAGATCATCTCCTCGATCCTTTCGCTCGCCCATTAGCACATAACTTTCATCTTCAAGAGGCAAGTCGGGATCGTACGACATCATGTTTCCAATCGACAACCGCTTGAGAGCGGCAACCATCTTCTTCTCCTGCTCAAGGTCCTGGACTGCCGACTCATAATTGGTGGAGTTGTACACACTGTTGCGCTTGGACATGCTGGCAACAACGAGAGTAGATGTGGCAAAAGATGTGAGAAAAGCTGGTGGCTGAGGGGACAGTCACGGTATGCTATGGTATTTCTTTAGTTCAGGTCTCCCTTAGTATGCTTTCTTATGCTTTCTTATGCTTAGATGCTGGTGGTTGAAGGGTGTCTTTCCAGTCCAGTGTGTAAAAATGAAAGACGGTGGTTGGTTTTAGTGGGATCAACAAAAGGAGCGAAAAATACAAGTAGACGGGTAGTTTCTTGGGGTGGATGAGGTAGGGAGGTTATGGGGAATGTGAGCTGGTTGGGATGTGAGACACGGTTGCTTTTCTGGCAGAAACGCTGGACTGGGTATGGTTATACGTTCTGTTCTGGTTGGGGGTTCCCTTTCGCAGCTCTTGTGTTGGAAATCAATCTCAATCAGCTACGCGATCATTTTTTTTTGCAACGTAAGCGCGATCACGAGAGCGTTACGAGGGGGAGGAGAAAAAGTATGGAGTGAGGGATGGAGATGGGCAAAGAAGGGGTGGGAGCACGGATGGGGCTGTTTACAAGAGCAGTGTTACAAGTATATGCATATATATATATAAATATGTGTATGTGTATGTATATCTGTGTGTATATGTGTATGTATATCTGTGTGTATATGTTTCTCCTCACTAATTCCTTTGTTCATCATCCCTGAATTCATCCACCTTGGCTCCCGCGGTACCTCATACACGGAGACGCCTTTGAATTGGAAATAATCACGTGGCGTGGGTTCAGATTTGCTACTGGCTTCTGGCAATGTGTTTGGTACACACTATGTCGTTTTGTCCGCGTTATTGCTATGTACGTCACCATACCTACAACGCACGTATCCAGCTTGACCACATAATGTACCTCCTACCACCTCCTGTCCTCCTCCCTCCACCAAACATCCTAAATGCAACAACAACACGGGAAACACCCCAACTGCAACATATAACCTCCATCAAACCCCAAATCTAGTAACTACCTTCTAATTGGCTAGAATTTATCTATGGCGTTTCAAACAACATGGCCACTACTCAGAAAATATAGCCAAACCACAGTTTTCTAACTACCAACCATGGTATTGTGTTTGAGATATTATCATTAAGAGCATTGTGTTAGACATACTTAGATGGTTTGTGTGTTTGCAGATAAACGCCAGGCAGTATTCGTGTATTCTAGATACACATCACCTGGAAAATCAGCTATGGTTTGTAGGAACAACCTGTGTTTATCGGTTGCACCGAGTCCTAATATTCAGGTACAGGTAATAGAGTCTCGTATACACACATCAATTGCATCCCATATGTACGTTTGAAAGAATATATATACAACGGCTTTCTTTGACTTTTGTATAGTCTTTCGGATCTTTCTTGCAACTAACTTGTCGTGTATTCAACACGAATAACTTACGGTATACCACCAAGCCTTGATTCCACTAAGCATCTTCCCACTCCATCTCCTTGGCCTCCATTAGCAAGACAACAAGGTCACACACAGGGTTGCACTCCACAAAATTTCACTGACGGGATTGTTGACGTTTGTGCATTTATCTTGAAACTTTTAGCAGAACTGCACTCTGGCTTGTTGCTGGGCTGGGTTATGGTGTGATTGTTGATTTTTGTGAAGGAACCCGACTAATAAACTATGTATATTCGCCCCCAGATGTTTCTTGAATTCCAGTCTTTTGTTGTTGTATCTGTTGTTGTTTTATCCGTTTTGCCACCTATACCCTCATCATTCCCCGCAATATTCTTCATTCCACGAATTTCCCAATTTCTTCTTCCAATCTCGCCAAAAAGACGAGTAGATTTGTGCTGTTATTGACTTTGTACTATGATTGTTATTTGGATTGCGAAATCGCTCTGCAGAAAACAAGTAGTGGTAATGTGTAGATGAACAAATCAAGTATTACCGAACTAAGAATAAAGCAGCATTTTTAGCCCATAAGAAGTATAATTTCCACCTCATCCGAAAGTTGCACCAACAGCAAATGCTGCAGAGTCCACAAAACCTGTTTTGTCGATCCTCATTCCGAAGGATTAACTTTAGTAACCTTGATTTGTTATAATGTTGATAGTTTTGACAGGTTCTTAGATACCATTAGTTGCCCTGCGTCAAAGCGTTACCGGAAACTATTATTAATCTCTTCAACGGTGTTTTAGGGGTATTTATAAAAGCGAGCACTACATTATGATATTATCGAGTATTTACTTGAAAAAAGTAATGAACGTTACAAGAACATCAAGGTTGTTTCTATGGTATGTCCGAGAGCTTAACTATAAATAATATCTTTCATTAAAGATATGAATGTGATATCTAGCAATCCCCTTTTCATTTCTTTTGTCCACCCGTTGCAAGTGGAAACAGTCAGTTATGTTAGATTAGGAGAATCTGAATTGCACAGGCAACGATATTTTATCGTGGCAAAATCCTTTATCGGATTTTCAGTGGTTCAAAATCGGGGATTATGGATCTTGCTAGAGTTTCGCTCTGATCGGATTTCCTATCGGATCTCCCTAGAATTTTGTTTTCAAACTACTATACTATAAATAAGAACACTAGCATTATCGTTTATTGATACCTTATCCATACTACGTCTTCCCATGTACCCTTCAACAGTATTCCTTAAATCGCCAGTAATACTTTAATTCTTGGTGGAATCCCCGGAACCGAGAGATTTCACGAAATGATCGGACTTGCTATGTTTCTGTTTGTTCCGATGTGACATAACCAATGCCCATAAAAATAAATCAATGTGAATTCTTCTAGAAATGGGCTTTACTTTACAGTCTTCTTTGGTATCCTTCTGTTTATCACTTCTTTTACGACTTGTTAATATGGACTTACTGTCATACCACTCCTCGCTTTCTCTCAACTACTCTACGTGCTTCCGCAAGTTGAATAACCAATTCTACATATGCACTGTACATGACTTAGAATATCTCAGTTGAAATTGGAAATCGATTATCCCACGAGCTCTCAATCTCAAATCCAGCTCAAGACACCACGCAAATGCCGCAAATATTGTATGATGTGCCAAGTCCGCAGGATCTGTTTTAGTGGTTTATTTAAGGTTTTTCACAAATAATGTAGATCCATTGTTCTCTACTGTCGCTGTTATTTAAATACTCGCTAACTGAACCCTTCACCACCTTGCTTCCCTCTTTGACGACCATTACTTCCTTCTACTATGGACCTTTATTAACACCGAGATTGCTTGCTGTTTCGGTCAGGATCTTTGTGTCACGAAATAATTGGTCCAGCATACACCCCAGAAAGGAAGGAAAGCATGGAATGGGGGGAAGCAAAGGAGAGGGTGATCATTGAAGAATTAGAAAGCAAATCATGACAGTGGAAATTAATAAAAGGATCGTCTTGTGACGAGTGGAAAGTGATAAAAACTAATCCAATGCACATCTGCCCACTTAACCGTTGAAGTACCGATCTCGCTTACGTAACTCCAATTTATTGTATGGGACCAAGTATTTGAAATCATTTTTTTTTTGGTTGTGAAACTTGAAAGCTTCTTAAGTCGATTTACCGACCCATTTGAGGGACCTAGCAAGAAAGATGGAGCACCGATCAAGCCAAGGGAGGACTGGTAGTGGAGACAAGGCGAAGATAGAGACAAATGAGAATAGAATAGGAATTGCTATACAAGCACAGATAATGGCACCAGGGTCAATACTGAGTATACAGACTCCATCACACCACACTCCTCCACCTATACTTCAACAAGTTATCCAACAAAGAAATATATTGCCCTCGCTAAACCATATGATGGGCAAGCACACTCAGGACGCTGTTTATGTGGACTCTGCAGATCAGCAGCCGACTCGGACTCAGGACTCCACACCAAGGGAAGGCGACTCCACACCAAAGGAACGCGACTCCACCAGTTTTCACTCATTAAACGATTCCGAGGAGGAAAGGATCAGGTTCAAGAATTACCTGCCTTGCAGCTCAAAAGTATTCGAGGACGTCAATAAACCCCAGACCCAGACTAATAGTATTAATACTTCGATCCAGACAATCACGGAACCTATTTCGATCCAAACCAAAACTCCCTTCAAGACGTTCTCCAACGAACCCAAACCTTTACCTAAAAAATATATCTGCAAGGTGTGTAACCACGGCTTTTCACGCAAACACAACATGGTTTCACACGAACTCATCCACTCACTAGAAAAGCCACATACCTGCCAGGTGTGTAAACTCAGTTTCCGTAGAATCCATGACTTGAAGCGTCATGAAAAGCTTCACACAGGCGTCAGGCCTCATGTTTGTGAGCGGTGCTTTCGCAGATTTGCCCGTCCCGATGCGTTAACCAGGCACATGGCTAGTCCAAATGCTTGTTATTACAAGGAGGAGACAGAGAAGGTGCATGAAATAGTAGAAGTGGCACAGGAAGTAGAAGTGGTGCAAGAAGTAGAGGAAGATGATGTCTTGGATATTCATGATAATTCGACCCCAGAACAGGAAGAAGATGAGCTGAAGAACCGCGAATTAAAGTACCCTAGTGAGGTATCTAACGCCCGAAATACTAGTGTTTCGATTGGCCAGGAGCCTGTAAGTATCCCCAAACTGCAACAATACGTTGAGAATAGCGGCCTGTGTACTAGTGAGACGACACAAGGCAGTCATCGTGAGTTCTCCAGCACCAGCGAATCGTCAAGCTCGAGCGACTCCAAGTACTTGCCGCTTCCGAATCTTCTCAACCCTCAAACAGAAGAATCATCGTTTGTGAGTCTTTCGAAGTATCAGGACTTGGTGGGCTATACGCGAGTCCTTCAGGAGAACATGGTGCGGATGAACAACCGTCTCCAACACCTAGAGGACGACCTGAGCAACAATAATCGATGGGAGCAGAGCGAGAGCATGCTTGCACAAGGCTTGAAGGATGAAAAGCGTGGACGGGAGTTTAGACAGCACCAGGAACAGGCGGACCGTGCCCTAGGCCGTAGATTAAGAGAGGAAGAGGAGCAGATGATTCTTGACCGCGGGTCTATTAGCGGGAGCAGCAGTGGGAATAATTTGGAGGGCACCATCGGTTTCACTCACACAGATCGGAATAAGCGCAAGAAAGCAAACAATCACAGAAATTGAAATGGGAAGGTTATGTAGTGGATGTTTTGGAAAGTCCTTACAGTCTAGGAGGGTTGAATAATGAATAATGAACGTGTAAGATATAAATAGCGCCTAGAATAGCGTATTGCTAATGGGATAGAGTTTATAAATGATAGAGCGGTGCTCGGAACGGTAACAGGTGTTTAGGGCTCAACGGCACAATGTCACAGGAATTGATATTGAATATTATGGAATAACTGATTTAGGCAATGTAGAGTGCTGTCTTGAAAATGTATGAGAATTGGAGGATTGGGATATCTTTGGAATCCCGAATGTAGTTCATCTGTTTTCATATATAAGCTAACATTTTAAGATAATTTGACAGATAAATGTAAGAAAAACGGAAATTGATGCAAATTATAGGAAAAGAATCAGTGGAATAAATACAGCCCAATAGACCTAAATATTGCTCATTTTGAGGTTTCTGTATTCACAATTTGTTTCCATACCTTATGACTTGAGTGTTTTAATACCAAAATATGATGAGTGCTTTAATACCAAAATATGACTAGTGCATTTCATTGAACGGTGTATCTTAAGCTACATCAAATATCAAGAAACGATTAATACTGTTTCAAGGAGATTCACCAAACGTTCAAGTATTTTGTATTCTCGGTTTCCATTTTAGACTCATCATTTTTGACTGCAAAATAATCCATAGCGCTTAAGGAAATCTAAATTATACTTCACTTTCTTTTACAGCAACAACACATAGAATAGCAGGTAGAGAATGGTTTGCACACGGAGTGGTAGAGCTACACAAGAGCCCAAGTGGAGAAAGAAATTGACTGGTCCCAAAAAGAAAGAAATAAGCGTACAGGATATAAAAAGGCATTCCAAACATTCTGGCAACTATGTATCCAGGAAGAACAGCTCTTCTGTTGATTCGGGAAACTCCCCAGTACGAAGATCACCCCGTTTGCATTCGGAACAAGCACCACATACAATTAGCAAATTGGAAATGCTTCTTATTTATTCAAACATAGAGCGGCGAGTTCCAGAGGAAAGAGGAACTTACAACCGCCCCTATTCAATTGATTCAGACATATATATTTCCCCGGAGGAAGATTTCAATTACATTCTGTCTGAAAATGTTCTCCAAGCAGATTATTTCTATTCGGCAGATGCCACTACAAGCATAAACTCGACTAGTGGAACTACAGAGTTCTCGGAAACCGGTTCTATACATGTTCCTGAAAGCATGAGTTCACTAGACTCAAACTATACACGATACAAGAAACAGGCTAACAAGCCTTTTTCCGATTTGGGTACAGTTCCAGGTGTTCTGAGGGTACAGCACCACGACAGAGTGTGTTTTGGCGACGGTAATTCAAATCAGAGAGCATTATCAATTATCCACCCAAACCAGTCCACCCAAACCAAGAAACATGCACGGGATATAGACGTTTCCCAATCATTTACTCCATTTAAGAATGAAATCTTCAAAATGCTTCTTGAAGTATTAGAATCAAGAGCCTGTCTGACCCAGAGTCATAGAAGCCAATAAATAAACTGAAAAGCCGAGGAAGTATGAATTCACCCACCCTACCACCGTTTCTTTGACTAACTAAACTATAATCAGACGAGAGAGTCCATGACTCAAAGAAAACGCCTGAAAAACGTTTCAGGATTCAGAACACTTCCATGTCATTCAGGCAATAGGGATTATGCTTAAATTTGATTAGAATCAAATCCAGCAAGGTCTGATTGCAGCGTCTCTTAACCAAAACTCTTGCTCAAATAGATAGAACACATTTCACCGATTTTCCTTAGATGATAGACTATGGAGAGAATTCTTATAGAGCTATAATATATTGTGAATGCAGCCAGATTGACTCGGTCACCAGAGGGTTCGTTTCTACTGGAAGGAGTGGATCATATAAACGAAAAAATGAAACCTCAGAGTACTTGTTAATATCTACAATGAACCTAATACTTGCCCTAGATCTTCAGATATACAGGGAATTTCAGATCACGCGAAGGTGCCTTTATTGACCACCACTCCATGTTCGCCTTTTTGGGGACTGGATTTGAAGGTGGAAATGCAATAAAGATGCGATCTTTGTGTGTTCTGTATTCTTGGGTATTATATTTCATGCCCCCAAACCTGGGACTTCCAACTTTATATTATAGGCAATACTACGAAAGGCATTTTAAAAAGGATTTCTTGACAGAATAGGAAATGGTGGTTACATATGATTCCAGATGCATTTTGACTTTTCAATGTCCTGTAGAATTAGACATATGGTGCATTGATAACAATTTGTTTAAAAGTCAGCTTACAAGTCAGTCTACAAGTAGGCAAAATAGAGGACTTTAAATTGGTTAGGGCTAAGATCGGGTCCGCAATTTATTTTAGATTTATTGACAGTGTAGTTAGATATAGAAGAAAAAGCTGGGTGTAATGTGTTGAGGAATATGAACAATAAGAGAGTTTCAATCGTTAACTATAAACTACTCGATGTCAGATTATGTGAATATTCTTGCTATGTTGTCGTGGTTTAAAGTCCTGTTTCATGTGCTCTACATCTATAACAACTTTCATACCGGAAAACGCAAATACCTCACTTTATCTTGCTAAAACAACCTATCCGCAGTATTCATCACGCCCGGAACACCAGTTAATCTCACACTCTCTTCCCCGGGTTTTCCGCCGCACCAACTTCCTCTTACATTAACTCACAGACCCTTAGGCTAAAGACAGAGCCAATACATCCAACTCGACCTCTCTAAACCTCCAAACTGTAAAGATACACACTTTAGATGACTACTAAGCACACTTTTATTTAAATCCCGCTGTCTCTAACTTCCCTAGATCTCCCATTCAGTCATTTCTCCCCCCGGATTTTACGCTCCCCCCCTTTCTCTTATCTACCGCGAAACCCCCTGAATGATCATTTTTGCCCCTGTAGTTTATCGGAAGTCACCACTCTTTTCTTGACAGCCAGCGGTAGTGTTATAGAGACAGAGTTATAAAACGCAAGTATAGAACACTTATTTATTGTTAACCATGCCCATTGAAGAAGATTGGTCCGTGATTTCGTCGTCATCGGATATTGACGACGACAGGTCTACCACCTCCTCCAGAGATGATCCCTTGGAGTTGACGCTTCCTGGGTCACTGAAGACTACTGGAAATGATTCAGCAAATGAGAGTGAAGTTGAAACCCCAAAATTTGGCAGTGTTTTGGCAGATGCGTCTTCCACCACCGATACAGATATCACCCTAGGTTCTTCAACTGCGTCCTCTCCCTCCTTGAGAGAAAGGAACAGAAATAGAACCAGATCTTTCCTGAAGATTAAACTGAAGTCTCCGCCAACCACTACCGAGAAAGCCCCAGTTCAAAGGAATCCCTACGCTTTCTGCCTTTCATTGTTGGACCGTACTATTCTTGGCCTGAGCGACAATTCGACTCCTTCGGAAACAGAGTCTGCCACCACTCCTTCCGCTGCACCCGGGCTCAACGAAAATTTCGCTAAGTTCCTGCAAACCGAGAGTGTTGCTACTGACAGCACATCTTCGTTTTTCTCCTCTTCTAGTGGCCAGTCCACACCTGGCAGCTCCACACCTGGCGGCTTCACACCTGGACACTCCACTTCTGGCAAGCGCAAGCCTAGATCGGAAAGGGGTTCCTTCTATAATTGGAGCTTAACTGCTGATGAGAGAGACCAATATTCAGTACAGCAATTTGTAGTAACCATGGCACTTTTAGGCGCCCTCGTGGGGCTTTTGAGCATCCATTACACTGTTATTCCACGCAATGTTCCACCTCCACCTCCACCAGTGCCAACCACCCCTAGTTATGGAGAAATCGTTAACAGAATATCCCTCTCCATCAACAGACCTCAGTTTTACCACATTTGTAACCAGATAGACCAGATAGTGCACAATGCTGGCGTGCTGATTTACAATACTGAAACATTCCAATTCGTTCTTTCTTTAATTAAGCAGTTGCTAGCCATGATCAATGAATCAGGAGAAAAAGCTTCAGAAGTCCTTCTCATGTTAGGCGAAAAGTTTGGCATTGAAGAAGAAGTTGAATGGGCTACCATGCAAGTTGGAAATTCTTTACAAATGGTGGGCCATTTGGCTGCAGTGGGGTTCGAAGCTACATCGGCTAAAGCCGTTGAAGCAAAAGACATTGCTGTTGCTATTTTTTACATGAGCGCTATAGGGGGTCATTTGATGATGGAAAATTTATCTAAGAAATTTAATTATTAAGGGCGTTTCAATTTTCTAGGTTAGGTTAGGTTAGGATAGGAATATATTTTGATTATATGTTTTGATTTACATTTTGATTGAATGGAAAGTATTTTACTTTGACATTTAGGAGAACGAATGACAGTTGGAAGATATAGAAAAATGTAGTCCCAGAAAGAAGTAGTCCTAGAAAGAAGTTCTTGTTGGTTAAATTTCCCTTGCATGTTCCATTCATTTCTAGTGCAGCTGTTGTGTCCTTTTCTCTTGCATGTTGTTCTTGTGCGACTTTCTTGCATCCGTCTGACGTCTCTTGCATATTGTTTTGTGTGGCTGCAAAAAATCTGCGAAGAAGATTTTCAAAATCGATTGGTTGTAGTTTGGGCCTTTTCACTTGATGAGCAATTCTTCGTAAAATTAAGGTTTAATTTATCAGACCAAATCCAAACAAATAAGATTTGTGCTGAAGAGAAAACTTCAACTACTTTTACAATAACTTTCAATGACCTTTTCAGATAAAAGTGAGTTCCACTTGGGATTTATGGTCAAATACCCCGCAACATGAGTTATATCGAATGCAAATCACCCTTCCTTTATACAGTAGATATAGCAATCTCCATTTGTGGTTGTTTAAGATTGCTATAGCTACTGTATAGAGAGAAATCAGTGTCGCTGAAAATAAAACCATGATGTTGTGTTCTTTTTAGTTATTTGCTTCACGATTCTTGTGATTATTTAGAATGCCTTGTTCTTTAATTGCTGGAAGTAGTTTACTAAAGTTTCCTAAAGAGGAGGTTTCTAAGATATGATCAGAAAGCTATATGGAGGTCATGCGTTGTGAATATTGTAGAATTAGGAGAAGAAGCCAGTATCATTATCTCCAACCATCTCAGACAATGTAGATTATGATTTGCCATTGAATAATGTTTAGCTTTTTATCTCCAAAAATATTCATTCCGAATCAAGCATACGCTTAAGACCAGCCCCCAAAAGAGGATTCCACCGCGTCTCGTATCACCTATTCATCGAGCATTCTTTCATGAGTCTAATGACAACAGAAAATCAAGGGTTTTCTCACAGGGAGAATTTTGCAGACCCAGGCACCTAACTAACATCTTAGAAATTGCTGAATTAGGACGGCCAGTGATTACCGATTGCCCATTTTATACGTAAATAATCTCTTTATAGTTCCTGACTAATCTCTGACTGCTTAGAATGAAAATTAGTAAATTAGTTGCATTTTCTGTAATACATTTAACTGTGAAACATTCCGTTGAATAATCCGAGGAAATGAAAATAAGCTCCGATACTCCTATTTTGATCGGAGCAGATATCGGATCCGTGCTAATAGTAGAAACTACACACAATAGCAAGACAATGTGAAAAAATAGGAGAAAGAATGTTATGGTATTTGCGGGGGAGCACATTCTAAAATTTGTCCACGATTTAATCTGAAAACACTTATCACTTCAACTAGCTCTACAACTACAAGTGATACAAGACTTGCCATACAAGACTTGCGATTCAAGACTTGCCAATGTAACCTCAGCCTCTACAATTTCAAACAAGTAGCTATTTGGAGACTCTTGTTTCAAATAAAATCATTTTGTGGATTGTTTCTTTAGCCTAGCGGCTCAGAATGTTCTGTGTTCCAGGAACGGTCAGTCTAGAAGATATGAGACATTCCTGGTCTGAGAATGCGAGGTACAAGTGGACTGATATTGTGTATGTTCGTAATTGTACTGATGGTGTGCATTTGGGGTCATAAGACTGACATGCAGTGGAAGTAATTTGCGGAATGAGATGCGTTTTGCGGATTTAGACATGTCATCCCGCCTGATTGCGTGATGTCAAGTATTTCATTAGAGCTTGGTGATTTCAGCTTTATGGGCTTCTCGGAAACATGCGTATTTATGAGAGCATGCGTATTTGAGAGCATGCATATTTCTTGAGCATGCGTATTTACTCAACTTGCGCAATTTATGCAGATAGCCTATAATAGTACTTTTTTCACTCTTTTTTTCACTAGAATCATAATGAGAGAGTATCCATGCAGGGACGTTTCGTTTCCTCGTCTAGGTAAACTTTTAAAGCACTAAATTAAATGGTTTGTAATATTGCTAGATTGTACGCCGATCGTGAAAAATAGCCGCCACAAAACAACAACAAAACAAAAACAAAAACACTGACGATAAATATAACAATGACAACCCAATAGTATGTGGTGTCCATGGTGCATCAACTGAGAATACACAGCTTTCTTTTCTCTGTTTCTTTTTTTCTTCTATCTGGTCATTGACTTTGATCTTAGATTCAACCTAGGTAGGTCCCCTACTCAGTTCCATTAACATCTAGCCAGTTACAACAGCATCTGATAAAGTTGTAAAAGTAAAACTCATCAGTTGTACCAGTAAATGCACCAGTTACATTAATGAATCCATCTGATGCACTGGAAAAACTAACCACGACGCGCTCAGAGACACGCTCAGAGACACGCTGCACATGCTCTCCTCGGCCACGCCAACCTAACTCTCTACATGGGTACTCTGTAACACCCGTCTACACCGGGCTACCTTCTTGAAAACTATACGCTGCTTAACCGAGAATGTTAAAAAAGACTAAAACTTGAAACACCGCCGGTCAAATTCACATGACCAGAGGGGCAGATCCACTTGGTTACTCGAAAGATGCGATGGAAAGCGTGTTTGGATGAAACAGACCGGATGTAGATGCTTTCAAGGACTCCTTCTTGAAACTTGCAAGGAATCGTTGTTATTTATTCATCTTTTCCGCAAGCATTTCGCTGTTAGCACCATTTGCAGCCAAATAGGATTCACTCTGGTTAGAATATTATTAAGAAAAGAAAAAATAAGCTTTAAAAAAAAGACTATATTATTTCTACAATCATCCGTAATTTCAACCTATTAGCTCAGCACTGTCGACTTTCGTTAATATTTGATCACTTGCTGGTACAAACTGATCTCTTAATCCACTGTTTATTCCTTCACCGATTATCTGCTGCTCATTTATTTACCTGACTTGCTTATTCTTTGTTGATCTAGCAACTCAGTACCTACTATTCATTTGTGATTCTTTGTTGATTTTGTAAAACGGGGCATATACTAATTAGTTCTTGCCTGTTTGTTCATATTGAACCCTCTGATACATTTTCTGGTGTATCTGTCGTCATTTTATCAACGTTTTAACTAGTTGCTCAAGCTGTTATTTATTTATCCATTCACATAGTTCACAGATATTCCATAAATATCCCATATCCCACAGGTATCTCATATCCCACAATCCCATAATACCACAGATATCTCATATACCAACATACATCCCATAATTCATTGATATCTCATAAACCACTAATCATAGATATCCCATAAATAACAAATACCCCATAAATTGAAAATATTCCGCTCCTTTAAAATGATTTCTCCTAATTCCTATAGGGACTTGTCAAACAAGCCTTCCATAGCTACCTTCCAATCAAGGTCTATACCCATCCAAAACATAAACAGTGGCTTTGAGTGTATGTCTGAAAACTGTACCCAATGTAACATACCTCGGGTCAGTTTGCTGAAACCACTCAACCATAAGAGCTCCCTTCTTCAGAATGAAAGAAATGCCCTTAGCCATAAAGCATCCATCATATCGAGAAATACACTCAAGCACAGGAGCTCAAATATCTCGTCCTCTTCACTTAGCCATAAGAGCACTTCCTTTTCAGGAACTTCACTCAGCCATAGAAGCTCCACTATTTCTGGATCTTCCTTCAGCCATAGAAGTTCCACGATCCTGGGGAAGCCACTCAATCATAAGGGTTCCACAATCCTGGAAACTTCGGGCAAAGATGAGAGTTCAGCAATTCTGGAAAAGTCACTCAACGATGACAGTTCAGCAATTCTGGAAACGGCACACAATGATAAGAGCTCAGCAGTTCTGGATATGTCTCTCAATGATGAGGGCTCAACCTTCATGGAAACCCAACTAAATGATGAGAGTTCAACCTTTTTTGATGCCCTGCTTAAGCATAAGAGTTCTACAATCTCAAGAAACATGTTGAGCGATAAGAACTCAAACTTCTTCGATTCTCTGCTCAAGCGTAAGAGCTCTACAATGTCAAGAAACTCGTTTAGCGACAAGAACTCCTTTATTGGAGAAACCCTGCTTAAACGCAAGAGTTCTACAATGTCAAGAAATACGTTTAACAGCTCTATCCTTGAGGAAACTCCACTCAACCGCAAGAGTTCCACATTGTCAAGAACTACGCTTAACAATAGGAATTCAGCCATTGGGGAAAGTCTGCTTAAACGTAAGAGTTCCATTATGTCGAGAAATACGAACTCTATCATTGAAGAAACTCTGCTTAACCGCAAGAGTTCTATGATATCAAGAAATACTCTTAACGATACGAGCTCAACCATTGAGGAAACTCTGCTCAACCGCAGTAGCTCTACAATGTCAAGAAATACGCTCAATCGAAAGGGTTCCTTACTTTCAAGATATCAACTTAATCGAAAGGGCTCTATTCTTTCAAGATATCAACTCAATAACAAGAGACACATGCTAACAACTCCGCTCAACCATAAGAGCTCAGTTATAGAAACCCCAATCATCAAAATAACCTCCGTTATCTCAAACGAAAGCAACCAACATAGTCATGAAAGCTCCATCTTTGCAGACACACCTTTATCCAAAATTAATACCTTTATATCTGCAGTAGAAAGCTTTTCACCAAATGAAACACCTTCTAGATCAAAAAAGTTCACTGAAGCCGGTAAGGATAAGATTATCCGCTGCGTTAAGTCCATCAAGAGTATTCCGTCTGAGATTAAATCTGTTGCAAAGTGGATGACTGCATCCAAAGCGAGAATTCCTTTATCTCCTTCATCCCCATCATCAATTTACAGCTCAACGTTTCCAGACTTGCAGACTAAATTGAGTATTCCAAATGCAGACAGCAGCAATCTCGACATTTATTACTCCCCTGATAAGCAGCCGGCTGCCTTTGGAGATCTATATGCCCATGTTGACCTGGTACTTGCCAGCAACGAATCTATCTCTAACAACAACATGTCCACAGAAAGCCCGGTTAGCAACCTATCTTCGGAACTATTCAGTCCAAAGAGAAACTCGGGACCTGGGACACCTGAATCTTGTTTAAACGAATGCATTTTAAACGAGAAGACCCCAACCTCTCCTAGTCTGAAAAGAAAGACTATACACCTCGACTCTGACGAGCCTTTCAATAATGAGCCTACTGATGACTTTTGCATCAGGAATTCCACCAACAAGATCTTGGAAGCTCAGATCAACTTGGAGCACTCCTTATCGCTAAGCACTATAAAAGTGGTCAATGAAGACTCTCTTGAAAGCGATAACAGCTCCTTGACGGCCGAGGAAGCATATCTGTTATTTTTAACTGGAAAGCCCTCGAGCCCCTTAGGCATTTATGCCTTGTAATTTTATAATACACTTTTTGAGTGCTGTGTTTCAAAAACCAATGCTTTTATTCATAATACAAATGCAGAAATCTACATTATCCGATTGAAAGAGAAAAACACGGGCCTCATCCATTTTCTCAACTTGTGTCTCTTTTTATATGAATTATTTGATATCTTTTATTTTTTACTTTATATGTCAATCAACTTTTTTGTTTTAAAAGTGTAGTTTTATTATATATATTGCGTATACTACTACAGTAAAAGAAAATACTCCAGGATTCACTTCGTTCCTTAAAAGAAGCCTCAGAAGCCTCAGAAACCTCAAAATCTTTAAAATTCTTCGAATTCTTCCTTTTCTTGAAGTATTCTAGAAGCTGCACTAGAATAGATATGGTTCTATCACCTAGATGCACTCGTATAATGATGTCGTAACTTCACTTCTTGCATAAGGGGTTGTTCTAGAACAAGAAGCTTTTGGCATGATAAATTTCTAACCAGATCAAACAGGACCAATTTGGTCTATTTCTTTTATTTTCACGAACAAAGCTGCTCTTACAATTTCGTTTTAGTGATACCTATATTTACGACGATGGCGAGAATACCCCAGACTTGCATTGTAAGGTGCATCATTGCAAAATTTAACACGCCTTCCATTCTCTTAAAATTATTTGCATTGACTTCTGAAACAATCTGACTGATACAGATTTCTAATTTTATAAAAATGAACAGAATTCAAATAAGGACACTGAAAAAACCAAAACAAATAAAATAAACACCTCTTGAATAGTGTATGCCCATAGGGCTGATACACTAAGTCATTCTATAAAGAAACATTCCTAGTTAAGCGAACGGAAATGTGAAATTTGGGGTATCCGTAGAAAACGATTTACTGCGTCAGGCACCCAGGTGTACTATCAATAAACAATGGAGGTTTTATTTTCCACTATATCTACAGTAGTGATATGGTTGCTGTGTAGAAGGCATTGCCTGGAATCTTGGAGAAACTTGAAAGCTATGTGATATGTATGATCACAACTTTGGTATGACATGTGTTTTGTGACAGTATAGGACATGCATTTCGTGCAATTGACATCTAAAGTTTCATGTCTTCTTTTAACATATATGGTATCCTTAGTCTGTCTTTGTTTCACATAACACTTTCTCTTCTAGTAATCTTTCTTCCATCAAGTTGTTTTAAATTGGTTTGTGTGCTGCCGCAAATGCGATGGCTGCAAATTTTCTTGAAATGTAAGTGCAAGTAAATTTCCAGATATATTGTAATATTTAACGTCTAGGGATATTATGTGAAACATCTTGATTCGAGTAGAGCGTTCCTCTATGTAGTTGCACTACCCCACTACTATTATAAAAGGCACCTGGACAGATTTTTAACCATATCGATATCTGTACAACAGTAAGGAAAGAACCTGCTGAATTTTAGGCCAATCAAGGATATTTTAACGCTTTCCAAGAGTAGTACTTTTGAAATGGACTGATTAAGAACGTATAGAGTAGATACGTCTCTTTAGAACACTGCGTGAGAACTTCATTATATAGTTTCTCCTTATCAGACTTAATAATTTATGGACAAATTGGGCAAGTATATGTGAAGAGAGATCTTAAGCTTGGCACTCTTGTTCTGTTACTATTTTGTATTATCACAGCTTCTGAAATTTAATACTTTTTTTTAACTCTATGTTGTATGATTCTTTGAAATCATACGATGCTGTCGAGTTACATGGCTGATAGTTTCATCTGACAAGAGCTTAGCAAATTTGAAGCAGATAATTCAAAAGCGACGAAGCTATACATCCTGTAGTGTGTAAATTGACATATTTGGTATTTGCTGCATTGTATTAAGATCTAACCCTTTCAATCCCCTTCAGGATAATACAATAACTAAAACACTATGATTACACTACAGTCGCGTGAATTATAAACCCAAACAAATAATGCAACACGGGGTTCAATAAAACTGTAATCCAAAAGATTAAAGTCTAACTATATGTAATACACGATACTTTACCCTTATTCAAGAACCCTGAATGCGACACAATATTGTCCTTATACAAGGACGCTTTACACTCCACACCAGCTCTTTCGTATTCTAAATTAGTCTGTCAATTACTACTACATCCAGTATGTCTAATAACCAACGTTCCAAAAAGCCTCACACCTTAAACAGTACACATTCGTATGTTTCTTTTTATAAAATAAACTTTTTCCGTGCATATTTGTGGAATTAAAGAACGTCCTAGACCCGAATGGTCCGTCTAATTAGCCCCCGTACATGAGTTCTTGTTTTATTTTATAGAAACATGTATTCGTCTAGTAATTAGCTATACGCTTTTTAATACTAGGAGCAAAAAATAGAGTTTCTAATGTTACAGGCTCCAATTTCCATCATACCTACTCGAGTCTCACAACGAGACTCGATTACTATTACTCCATACTCACACAAAACTTTGTAACTGTTTTTTTATAGAATGTTTTATTCGACTACGCAAATGCTTGCTTAGTATCATTGATTATATATGTGACCTTTAATTTTCCTTTAATTTTATTATTTTTAAATGTGCTGTCCACCTTCTAAGAACTGAAACCTCTGTCACTTCTGATGCTGTTCCTAGTCGAGACACCAATCAATACCATCAAATCGCTTTGTGGATGCTGCGTAGGTTTGATAAATTGTTTTGGATTGTGATCCAAGTTGCCATTTACAGTAGTCCATTGTTTGAGTGGTATTGCATGTTTGATTAAGATGGGTAATTTGTTGCCTTGGTGGGACAGTTTCCTTGCATAATGGAATATAGTGCCCTTGTCAAAGTATGTGATCTTGCCAAAATGATTTTCCACTAAATTTGTGATTGTATAAAACTTCTGGAGACCATTGTTTTTGTTATGAATTGTCCCCCGATTCCATACTGGATCATTTCCGCGACACTAGAGGCCAGCGACATCATGGTATGTATTGCTTGATAAAGACTAGCAACTTCATCGCGGATCTACTAACATATCAGCTTTTACATATTCAGTTATGAATATATCGACTGCAGAATATGATTTAAAGGCTTCAGATTTAGATACAAGAGACTTTTTTTAAAGAATAGTTTTGGAAAAGAATATTAGTAAGAGGTTATACGTTTGATAATAGCGTTAGTTTAAGCACTCATGAGCTGATATGATGATATGATGATATGATACTGGGGATGTATACTTCTGTTGTTATAAACTCTGAAGGCACGTGATCACATAATCACGTGCCGCCAAATCATCACTCCTATAGGGTTCATCTTCAAAAATTTTATTTCAAAAGAATTGCCTGGTTAGCTCAATCGGTAGAGCGTTTGACTCTTAACAAGGATATCAAAAGGCTGCGGGTTCGACCCCCGCATCGGGCTGTATTTTTACCGTAAGACTATTTTTTAATTGGTTCATAGATATGAAATTATCATAGAACAAACTAATATTCAAAAAGTTGATCTTACCTTCAATAAAATTAATGTAAGAGAAAATCCTATTTTTGGTCTGAAAATTCAGCTAAACCAAAAAGCAGTGTATATACGTTTAACCACGGGTGGAAATCCTTTCGGCATTCTATGACAATGGTTTTCTTTGTTAGTTTTTGGTTAGTCTTTGTTAAAAGAATTATCACTTAGTTGTGTTTTACTGATGTATGAAAAATTAAGTCAGAGAAAAGACCAGTTGAAATTAGTTAAGTTTGCGATCCTTGATGAAACTTATAGAACGGCCAGAGATTCTCATGATGTACTTCATCTCAGCAAATCACATTTAATTCCCACTTTTTCTGTTTCATTTATACCCCTTCCCCCCTTAATGCTGGAATTTGTCCCCCTTCATTACTTTGTTACCTATTTCACTCTTTAGGTTCCCACTTTTTAAATCTTAGCTCTTATCCCTGGATAATAGTTTACTGGTGCATTTTTCAAATTACCGAAGTCTTCCCGTAACACTAATTTCGTATCTAACTAGTCCAACTGTTTACTCTTGCGATGAGGTTTTCTTTTACGATGAGTTTGCGATACTTTTTATGTGCGTTTCCAGCAACTTGCGATGCTCTAACCACCACAAAAACCAGCCAACTAGCGTTCAATAAACTCTTTCTTCTCCTTCTCCTACCCTATTCAACAACGCTTCTCGCGGTCTTATTGCACGTGATTTGTTTCTCATGTCGACCACGTAAAAAATTCAACGTTGCCGCCAAAAGAATCAACAAGACACACATACCCAGCAGAAGATGGGTGAGTATATCGGTGCCCCTGGCGCCAAATCAATCACACATTCCACGATCCGTACTAACAAGTCCAGGTATTCCTAAATTTTTTAGATTCATCTCAGAGAGATGGCCACTTATTTCCCAGCTAATTGATGAGAATCAGATTCCGGAATTTGATAACTTATACTTGGATATGAACAGTATTTTACACACATGTACACATTCCAATGATAGCACTATAAAACTGATGACGGACGACCAGATGTACGCTGCGATTTTTAATTATATTGAGCATTTGTTTGAGATTATTAAACCCACTGGGGTGTTTTATATGGCCATTGATGGGGTTGCGCCTCGTGCCAAAATGAACCAGCAAAGAGCCCGTAGATTCCGTACGGCCTATGAAGCAGAAGAGAACTTGAAGAAGGCCTTGGCTAGAGGTGATGACATACCTAAGGAAGATCCCTTTGACAGTAACTGTATCACACCAGGTACAGAATTTATGGCCAAATTGACCGATAACCTCAAATACTTTATTCACAAAAAGATCTCAGAAGACTCGAAATGGTCCAACATTCAGATTGTCTTGAGTGGTCATGAAGTCCCTGGTGAAGGTGAGCACAAGATTATGGATTACATCAGAACAATGAAGAGTCAACCTGACTATAACGCAAACTTGAGGCATTGTATATATGGATTGGATGCCGATTTGATCATGTTGGGGTTGTCAAGTCACGACCCACATTTTGCTTTATTGAGAGAAGAAGTCACTTTTGGCCCTTCTAAAAAATCGTCAGGCGACTTGAACGACCAAAAATTCTTTTTGCTTCATTTGTCCTTACTTAGAGAGTACCTAGCATTGGAATTTAGTGATTTGGAAGATAAATTGTCTTTTGAATATTCCTTTGAACGAGTTTTGGATGACTTTATTCTTATTATGTACGTCATTGGTAACGATTTCTTGCCAAATCTTCCTGATTTGTTTATCAACAAGGGTGCTTTCCCTCTTTTGATCGCTACTTTCAAGCAAGTTTTGAAGGAAAGTGATGGTTACTTAAACGAAGGTGGTAAGATAAATTTAAGAAGATTGAGCATTTGGTTGCAATTCTTGAGTGAATTTGAATTGGAAAACTTTGAGAAACAAGATGTTGATGTTGAGTGGTTTAACAACAAGCTTGATGATATTAGCATTGGTGGAGAAAAGAAGAGAAAAAGAATTGGTAAGATGTTAATTTTGAAGGATCAAAAGAAATTAATCAGTACATTCACTCCATGGCTATTGGAGTATGGTAACAAGTCTGTTACTGAATTACTTGATTCCGACAGTCAAGGAAACTTGCCATCTTTTCCTCTTGATTACGAGGAAGCCGCCAAGAATATCGACTTCCTCAAAGAATTTGTACTTGAAGCTGGCTTACTTATTGTGCACTCATCTTCCAACAAGTCCTATTCGTTAAAGTTTGACCTTGACGGTTTATCTCCATACGAAACACCGGAAGAATCCGTAGAAAGGAACCAAGCTCTTCATAAATTGATCAAAAGGTACGAAACTGCCAATTTGGTTGAAACAGAAGAGTTGTTGAAGGACTCCAAGGATCTTTACAACCAAAAGTTTGTTAAGTGGAAGGATGCCTACTACAAAGAGAAGTTGCACTTTTCTATTGAAGATAAAGAACCATTAATTGAGCTCACTAAACATTATGTTGAAGGTTTACAGTGGGTTTTGTACTATTATTATAAAGGTGTTCCATCTTGGAACTGGTATTATAGGTACCATTATTCCCCCAGAATCAGTGATATTGCTGTTGGGTTGGACGTTTTAATTAATTCCGGAAAGGATATTAGCTTTGATCTCTCGGAGCCTTTCCTTCCATTTGAACAATTGATGGCTGTTTTGCCTGCCAGATCTAGAAAGTTAATGCCTAACGTTTACAGACCATTAATGACAGAAGAAAACTCCGCCATCAAGGCATTCTACCCAGATGAGGTGGAGATTGACATGAATGGTAAGACTGCCAGCTGGGAAGCTGTTGTATTATTAGATTTCGTGGATGAGAAGAAGCTCTTGTCCGTTTTGAAACCAATTGAAAGCAAGTTGAGCCCTGAGGAATCCAAGAGAAACTCTCTTGGTAAGGCAGTTGTATTTATATTTAACCCACAAACAGATTTTGTTTATCCATCCCCATTGCCAGGATTTTTCCACGACATAGAGCACGACCACTGTCACGAAAAAACCTTTGAATTGCCTCCTGCCAAAGAACTTATTGTCGGACTTGTTCCCGGCGCTCTTACAGGAAAGGAAATGTTGGCAGGGTTCCCAACTCTTAGTACCATCCCCTTTTCTTCTGTCTTGAATAAGAGTGAAGTGAAGGTGTTCCAACAGCCTTCCAGATCTGAGTCTATGATTTTGACTCTTGAAAACCCCTGGGCAGACTATACTGCTGCGCAATTCAGTCAGCAGTTTGTGAACAGGTTGGTTTATTCTAAATGGCCTTTCTTGAGAGAATGCAAGGTTGTCAAAGTTACTGACGGAGAATCAAAGTGGGAATGCGACAAGCGTGGCAAAACCAAGAAGGTTTTCAACTCTCAACTTACCTTTGAAGAAATCAAAGAATATAAGTCGGAAAAGAAATACATCTCAACACAGTACAGCAAGACTAAGGGGATTCAGTTAGGTGCTGTGAATGTTTTGGTGCATGTGCAACCAGTTAACGGTCTTATCCGTAACCACAACGGTGCCTACGTTAAAACTTACTCCAAGGACGTTGAAGTGTATCCACTTCAGTTAATTGTCAAGGAAGTCACCAACAGGGACAGAAGATACGTAGGGAGACCACCTTTACCTATTGATGAGGAGTTCCCAGTTGGAAGCGAGGTTGTTTTCCTTGGTGATATGGGTTACGGGGCTACTGCTAAGGTGGTTGGCCACAACCAGGACTCTCTCAGTGTCAAGATCTCCAAGCTCCAACAACTTGCCGAACCACTTATTGGAAAACAGCGTTTTGCAATGGAGCGTAAGGAGCTCGAGTACTCGCCATCATATGAAGTGGCCAAGGCCTTGAGACTTAACCCATTGTTGTTTTCTCGTTTGACTACTGCCTTTTTTGTCGTGGATGAGGCACAGAGAACTAACATCGGGTTGGAGTTGAAGTTTGATGCCAAGCGCCAGAAAGTGTTGGGCTACACGCGTAAGTTCCCTAACAGCAGGTTCTGGGAGTTCTCTCCCTTGGCGATCAGCTTAGTCAATGAGTACGTACAGAAGTTCCCCAAGTTGTTCCAGAGATTGAGAAGCGTTGACCCTACCGAAACTCCCAAGGCTTCTGTTTTGTTTGACTCTCCACAGGAGTTGAAGGAAGTCAGGGCTTGGTTGAAGGAGAAGCGTTCTGAGCTCATTCCAGTCTCTTTGGAGAGTGAGTCCTTGACCAAGTTCTCGTTCCAGGCCATTGAAGACTATATGGAAAACTACATTATCCACCCTCCTCCACTTACTAACAAAGACATTAAAGGCGTCCCAAAAGACGCAGTGTTATGCCTGGGAGAATCCTTGCAAATTCTATCCTCCCAAAAATTCGACCTCGGTGATCGTGTTGTCTTTGTACAAGACACCGGGAAGGTTCCTGTTTTATCCAAGGGTACTGTTGTTAGCATCATTACTGGTGGTACCAAGACCTCGTTATCTGTGATATTTGATGCTCCTTTACTTAACGGGACCACCTTGGGTGGTAAGTTGAGAACCAAGCGTGGAATGGTTGTAGACCTGTCGCTTGTGTTGAACTTGACCCACAAACAACTTGTTTACCACTCCAAGGCTTCTCAGAACAGGAAACCAATCAGTGACGAAGAGAAGGCTGCTCGTGCAAAGGTGCATGCTGAAAAGATGAAGAAGACTCAGATTTTAAAGAAGGAGAGCGATTCCAAGAAGAGTAATGAGTTGTTGAGTTTGTTGAAGGGTAAGAAGGGCGACAAGGTGGAAAATGTTGAAAAGAAGGAGCAGCAGAAGGTGGATGACTCTATCCCACAAGCTCTGGCCATCAACAAGATTTATGGACAGATTTACAATAACGTAATGAATGGTGAAGTTCACCAGATACCAGGAATCCCACCAATGCAAGGTATTCCACAGGGAATCCCACAAGGTATCCCACAAGGTATTCCACAAGGTATTCCACAGGGTATTCCAGGAATTGTGCCACCAGGCGTTGTTCCATACCCATATGGTATTCCTGTTGTTCCTGGCATTCCTCTTCCTCCACAGTTCTTTAACCAACAACTTCCAGTGCAACAATTTGCTCAAATGAATGTTGAAGATCAATCCAGAAACCATGAAAATGGCCATAATGGATCTCAGAGAGGCAGAAACCAACCATTTAGAGGAAGAGGTGGCAGAGGTAGAGGCGGCAGAGGAAGAGGCGGTAGAGGTAGAGGAGAACCAAAGAATGACAATTGAGAATTCTGGAACAGAAAAAAAAGTTAATAGTTAGATACACAATATCATGTAACTAGAAGCAATTGTAAGTGACAGTGTGTTGTGGAATCACATCCTGTAGGAAATGCATAGAAAAATAAATAATCAGCAATATTCAAAGAAAACGAAAACCGGGGTTATTTGAGTAAAGAATGCTGCACAGTAAAATGATTTTGAGTGGAAGTCAATGATAAATGAGGTTTAAACATTTGAAAATCATTCAAACTTTCAGGATTTTTCAATTTATGAAAATTTATAAGGGAGAAAGGCGTAGTTTAAATTTTCTGTGGTACAAATAGTTTGATATCGGTATTCCTACAAACGCAATCGTCAATGAACATTGAAGCCATCGCCAATAATTTCTACCTACATTTTGAAGTCTAATTTTAAAAGTCAGTTCCTATGTTTAGATTAAAATCTTCCCAATAATGCTGAGGTCCTGGTAGAAGAGGAGTGTGAGACAGAATTTGAAATAAACTTGTGGTTGATGCGAATTTTGTATGAGCAGAAAAGGAAGTTTTAGAAGATACAATACATGTACTGTGGACCATGAAGTTAAATCGACATGCACCAGTGAGTACAATTGATAAGTAGACCACAGAGTCCCAAATTGGGAATTTGCTGCGCACTTGTTGTTCCCATCTTATGTAATATAAAGTATATCAGATTGGGAACCCAAGCTTCCTATGAATAATCAAACTTCTTCGAAAGAATCAGAAATATAGAAGGATAGACACCACTTGGACACCAAATTAACGTTAATAGATAATTTTTTTTAATCTTAATCCCTTGATAGTGTTTGGGTCAGATATCCACAACAAGTGACTGTCTACATTTTCTCAAAATTTCTTCTACTAGCATACTTCTCAATAAATGAAAAGTTTTCAAGTATCCAGTATCACATAAGATTTATGGTTATATATTTCTGGATCCAAGTCACTACTTGTAGGCTAAAATTTGTTACATTATTATCAAATTTTGCTCTACACTACCAGTATTTTACTAAATCCTCCAATACGAAAATCAAAAAATGTTCTAGTTTCAAAAGTTTTATTACAAAAAGGGATATTTAGTTCAACGGTTGCAAATTCTCTTGACCTGGATCCAAAATTAACAGCCTTACTACTCTTTGGACCCGGGTCACCGGTCTCTCCAAGAACATCAATTCAAATTTTTCGAAATTCTTTAAGACCCAAGGAAATGGAAATGGTGAGTATTGTTTAGCAATTCTTTCCTTGACGTTGGTATCAAAACGAGAAATATAAAAGGTTGTTTTACCAGGTCTTAATAGAAGGAAATTATTGGTCAAGGATTGGCTAGTAGACAAGTCTGTGACAGCGGCGATAACACCAAGATTGGGAATTTCATTGATATCTTGAACAGCCCAGATTGTGTTATCAAATGCTTCATCTAAACGTGCTAGACATTGTAGGATAGCATCATAGATTTTAAGAAGTCTTCTGCTTTTGGATGACTTGTTTATAAACCATTGTACGTTTTTCCTAGAAGAGGACACAACTAGCTCCATGACGCCTATGAAATGGAAATAGGTTTTAAACTTTCTCAATTCTAAACGGTCAAGGTAGACCGGGAGCTTAATATTGCTACCAGTCGAAACATTAGCCAAGTTTTCCAACACCAATATAGACACTTTTGAGTTTCTGAGGTCCAAATTAACAAACTTCTCGGCCTTGATCTCCACTATGCGCAAATTAGGAAGGGGTTTTAAAATGTCTAGAGTGAGATCCTTACAGCTCAACTTCAAGACTTCCAAGCTTCTAGGAAAATTGTGAAAGGAGGGGAAGGATGAAGTCCTATCTGCGCTGAATGCCGTGAAGTTTTCAAGAGTCAAACTTGTAAGAGAGTTTGGATATAAAGTATCGATGTTGACAAAACTTTCACCACTAAAACTGACAAATAGAGTTTGCAAGGATGGGGGAAATGGTGGGTGGAAATCCAAACAGCTCAATTTTTCCATTCTAATAGTTTTGAGCTTGCCGAGTCCATTGAATGGGGATTCAGAGAGTCTGTACAGATCTCCATTAACTTGCAATTTCTCAAGATTTGGGTACAGAGAAACATCCAAGATCTGGCTGGAGCCAAAATTGACATATTTCAAATCTGTGATCGTATCTGGCAACGCCACCTTTGTAGAGTCCACGTTGATAACAACTTTCTTGAGATTCTTCAAGTACTGCAAGTCCACTCGTGTTGTGGTCGAGTTGCAACGATAGTTTCTCAAGTCAAGCAGCTCAATTAAAGCGGCTTTTCTCATGAACTCCAATGGAAGGGGAAATGAGCTGACGGTTAAATGTCTCATTTGACATTCTAGTTCTATGTCTATTGGCACAGAACTACCGCACGACACACTGTCCACGTTGGGAAACTTTCCTTTGAGACCGACGGAAGGAAAGGTCAAGTGCTTAACAAACACTGGCACCAGATCATCATCATCTGGACCTTTGAATGACTCTGGAGGGATAAATGCGCTGTCTGCAAAGTACTCGATTGTGTTGAAGTACTTGGACAAATTATAGCTATTAAGGTACGTCCACTGTTGCTCACCTCTTATTTCAAGTACCCCTCGACCGTAGTTGCTACGGAATTCGAGGAATTCGGCTAAAAAGGAGGGATGAAACAACGTGCTCGTGTCTCCAAATTCTACCAATTTGCAATCATTACTTATACTGACTCTTGAGAGCATTCTTCGTAATGCAGAGCCAATAATAGTATCCTCATTACCAACAGATGCGGCTTGTAATATAGTAAATTGTACATTCTTACACCATTTATGGTTCAAATGAGGAAAGATACGGTCCCAAACATCCTCGGGGGTGTCTTTTATATGATTGGAAAGTTCCATGGTGAGAAGAGAAGAACAAGAAGAAGAGATTAAGAGGAAGATAGAGGACTATTTATAGGAATTTTAATTTTCTGGAGAGTGGGAAATGGCTGCAAATGGGAAAGAGTAAAAAAAATAATGCTAAAAGAAAGTATGCGAACAGAACAAGTGATATACAATATGGAAAGTGACAAGGGATACGCAAATAGTATAAGGAAAGGGGGGGTGTTTAGACAGTAAACTACACTGACCAATGCATCGCTATAACTATCTTGAATTCTATAAACATCTTGATAACATGTTCTTATTTTGTGTAATACAAATGAGTTTAGGAATTAGGATCTATTTCTAATATTTAACGCCAAAAATTGACGAATGAACTTGTGTGCTAGATTCCGGTGAATTTGTGGAAAGTCTAAGATACTATACTGTATACTAAACAAACAATCATACTGAAAATAAATATTAAACACATTAAGATTCACCTTTTTTTAAGGAACTAGAAAACCAAAATCAGCATTATACCTTTGTAGCATTCCTTTCTGTAAGACGTATTTTGTTAGTTACCTTTGTAGTTTCTAGCTCTTCCGAAACTTAGAACACTGGAATAATACTACTTTCCATGCGTTCTTTCTATTGCAATTCTTAATAGTCCGAGGAAAAGACCCTAACTACATTTGATATTCCTGGGAAGTTCCAGTCAATCTTACTAGTATTTAGTTATTGTCTTGTAATTTATACATCAGGACTCTATATTTATGCTCCAAACCCCTCTTTCTATATGCCTACTTAGCCAGTCAATATTACGCTAAGAAGCCGAACATTTTTCTAGTATTATTCAAAATCAGCGACCCGATCAAGTCAATATACATGTCTATCATTCCAAATTCGATTTATTTATTTACTAACTTATTGTGAGTAAACTATTTTATTCATGCAAAGAGTAAAAAGAGATTCTAAAACTAGTTATTTCTTCGAAATTTCTACAAAAATATTAAAATCTTTACAAAAACATTTATTTACTATTCCAACTAAACTTTAGCACAAGGATGGTTTGATTCAATTGTTTCACGACAGTTAATCAAACAACAATTCGATGAAAAGAACAATTTACAACCCCGTCAAATCAAAGTGACCAATATTTCTGGAAGAGACTTGTCCAAGTTCTCCGGCGGAGGAGAAATGTCCTTAGGAATCCTTAACCGCAGAGGTTGCCTACGATGTGGCTTGAGATAGGTACCATAGCGGCGGATTTCAGTTTCGGCACTACTTGTTGTGAAATATGAGTCGTTGGCAGACTCGAAATATCCTGGATTTGAGCCCCCAAAAACCAGGTGATCCTGACTATTGTTGATCGGCCAAGAATAAGCTCGGAGAAGTCCCTTAGTAAAACTGGAAACAAGTTCATCGGGGAAAGAAGAAATTTGTATAAATCTTGTAGCCACATCCAATTTCTCATAGTCGAACATATCAGGTGGACCAAGCAGTTTGATGAAATCAGGAAGTTCAAGGGAATCACGAAAGTCACCTTTATAAGTGGTCTCATGTCCCTTGACTTGAGAATCCTCTGGTGAATCGAATGATTCACTGAAAATTCCATTTGTTACGGGCGTAGCTGTGATTTGGAAACCTGATGAAGTTGAACTTGAGCATGCAGTTTCATCTGTGAGTACTTTCTGTTCAACTTGGGTGGAGTTGACCCCAGTCTCAATTCCATTAGCATTACTCTCGATATTGGAATCTGCATTGTTAGCATTTGCTTCACGTCTAGCATCAACGTTTCTTGGTTCAAGGCTCATGAGAAGAGCCTCAATGCTGTTATCATTTGGATCAACTGTTGGCGTATTTGCCTCAACTCTAGAAATTTCACGCTCATTTCCGTCAACTTTCCCATCTTCATCATTTCCATCTTCACCGTCCCCATCATCTTCCTTGTTTTCATCTTCCTTCGTATCATTGTCATTGGAACGAGGACCTGGACCATTATTTATTAGCTTTATGTACCGACCCATCCAATTCTTAAAACCTCCAGAGAGCAACATTGGAGGATGTTCCTCCCACAAGAGTGACAAATCATCGTTTTCCTGTTTTATGGAAGCTTCACTTAATCCCAAACTGGCCAAAAACTGCTCCTGTTGGGCCTTTTCAGCTTGAATCTTCTTCATGAGTTTGTCTTTGTTGACATGCTTCTTTCTGGCTAAGGTGCTGTGGTTTATTCTGGGCCGCTTGTTTTGATCAGTCAATTGGTTCATGACAGAAATCATCAATGATGCAAGAGACCTATTGAAAATACCCGAAGCAGAAATCCCGTCAGCCTTTGAGCCTGCTAGAATTCCCCATATAATCTTCCCAAGAGAATATATCTCCTGAACAATTAGAGCGTCTGTGGTTTTGACTTTAGAACGAGCCCCGCTGATTATCTTGGATTTTCCAAAGGCTGTCAATTTAACCGTAGAGTGCTCCAAATTGACCTTGATGTTGTCCAAGGTAAGGTTATTGTGGCAAATTCCATTGAGATAGCAGTGATGGACTGCATCAACGAGCTTGAACAACACCGTCTTGGCAGTTTTAAGCAGGTACCCGTCGTCACTGAAGATTTCCCCAAGGGTACTACTTTCATAGTACTCCTCAATAACCACCATTTCGTGGTCACTCAAGTCGGAAAACATAACATCAACCACTCTACACGTAAAGTAGCCGGACAACCTGTCAGTGGTCACATAACTGGTAGCAACTTGAGTAATTACTTTCAGGACGTTTGAAGAAACGAGCCTCAAGACGTGCTTTGTCCCGTCTTCCTTTTCAAGCAAGTACTCTGCTGCGTCTTCCTCTGATGAAAGGAGCTCAATGGGACTTCCGTATTTCTTGATGAGGTTGTCCTGCTTGTAGAATGCCTCGATAGCGTGCATTCTTTTGTTCTTGATATCGTCGATGGTGGTTTCTAATCCCAAAGCACAACTTTCTGGTGTTGAAGGCTGCTTTGTAGCGATTGAGCGGAACAGGGCCAACTGGAACAAGGTGGAACCACGTAATGGGAATAGGAGTTGCCTGTCGTTGTCGTCGTATGTTACCAGTTCTGGTGTTCTCTTACACATTTCTTCAAGATGGTTGTAATACCGGGAATACTCTTCATCATCGTCTTCCCTAGCAAAGCACTCATCTCTCAATGTGTGCCATGTTTTGAAGGAGTTTAAATTAGTTTCTTTTTCTTTCTTATGTTTTTTGCGATTAACAAACAGCCAAGTCATTTTGGAAGTGGAGGATTAAAAAGGTAGATTTGAAATATAACGTTCTAAAAAGTAGCAAAAGCAGGGCCTTTTATATGTTTTAGGAAAGCCATGCTTAAGAAATTCGTAGTACAAGTTTTCTGTTTGGCATTTAAAGTTGCCGTTTTTTTGCAGCCATTACGAGAAAAAATGTTCCAAAACAGGAAAGTAGAAAGGAAATAAAAGACAATAGACTATGCTTAGCGAATAAGTTTTACAATGTTTAAGATACCTTTTAGCGTGCTGTAAAGTGTGAAAACGAAGCATATCAATTGTAGATACAAAATACTTTCTATTTCAACAATATGAAAATAGAACGCTAAAGATTAGTCTACATACAGGTGGAAGCCAAAGGATACCTAATCATTTCATGTATATTAGGGTGTTTACCATCTTAAACTATCTATTATAAAGTAACAAGAACTTCCTAGTTGGAATCCTCTTTGGACTAGCTTTGCTAGTTTTTCAGTTAAATCTGGTGCTGGCAAACCAAAAACTATCTTGATCTTTCTATTTGAAGAATGTAAATTACAAATTTGAAATTTAGATACTAAAAGCCCGCTGTGTTTTCTCTACCTTGATTCTTTGATTTCTTTAGGGAATCAGCCTCACATAATATTAAGATAAATAACAAGATGTTTCATTACTATATACAAGAACAGTGAAAATATAAACAATAAAATGAAAAAATATAAGGTTGGCTTGAGGCATATGGTTATTTTTGATGGAACGATTTTTCTCTAAAAACGGAAATAAATTCAAATAATTTTCACGGAATCAAATTTGACAGAGTAAAATAACTGGTTCAAGATGTCAATAATCACAGACCGAAGAGTTATATAAAGGTTGTTTAAAGATAACAATAGTAATTAACAAGAAAAACGTCATTATGTTGTCTTGTCTCTATTCCAGGTTTTTGAATCTAACTCGAAAACTGAAAATCATATTCTTGACATCCCAATCAATGAGAACACACGTAACTAATAACACCAAACCACTCAGGAACTACTCGTGTCAACACATAGAAATTTCCGTTCTCACACTCGGGAATTCCCGCTCGTAGTTTCAGTATCCGGCTTAAAAGGCTCATTCACCTTTCTCTCCAACAATACACTATGCTCAATAGTCTTATCCCCAGGCAAGTTGACCAACCCAAGCGAATCCCAGGCACTCTTTTCCATCAACTGGTTATCCATGCGGCATCCCAAGTAATCCTTAGCAAGAAGACGGCAGTTCGGGGCGTTCCGGTTCTCGGTGAACTTCATGCACTGGAGGTATTTGTTCATGTAGACAGTGCATTCACCATCGTGGTCCAAAGGAAAAGATCCTCTTTCGGGAGGAGTAGGTGTCCACGCTCTGAAGTTTCCTCCTGGTGCTCCGGTAGCCATGATAGATGAAGAATAAGGGTGTAGTGTAGAGAAATGTGGAGTGATGATGTTGAGATAGGAAATGCTTATGATCGTGTGTCACGTGAGAAAGTATTGAGAATTAGGTAATGGACTAGTATATATATCATGTATATATGAAGTTAGATAGAATGAATATAGCAATGGTGTCAAATCTTTGGCGAATAATGTTAGTAGCTGATTAACTGTGTATCTGATAAACGGTGTATTTTTCTGTCTGGCTGCTAATAGCGCTGAAATATAGGTGTAGTTATTCAACTGACTATCTAAGCTATAGAAAGGGTAATAAGGAAACATATACATACCTAGATGAGTATTAAAGTGAGAAAAGATATGCGGTCTAGGAAAGTCTCTAACAGTATATTAAATGGGTATACAACCGTTTCAAAATAGTTTGTACAGTAATGAAAAGGGTGAATTCTCATTATCCAAGTACCTAAAATTTCCTCAAGGCACATTTTGAGCCAGCTTATAAAAGGCCTGGGATGAAGAAAACCCACTAGTTTCTCTTTTAATGGAAGATTCAATCGTCCTTATTAGATTAGACCATACTAACAGGGCAATCTTCAAGTTTTTAGCTTCAGATCATCTCTGCTACATTGGGGTAGTCCAGTAGTTTGTCCTTGAATTGAGGACCTTTAGGCTACTATACATTTGGAAGTTGCGTGTTCTTTTTCTATCTTAATAGAATGTATTAGATAGCTCTGATTAATTAAGTTTTTTGTAAGGGATCTCCTCTATTCTATCTAATAGGATATAAGCAAGACTTATTTAAATAGTTTGATTGCATTAAAATACTGAATATTCCACTCATTTATTTAGGTGATGGACGTTTCAGTATTTAATGATCTTAATTTACCTTACAACATGTATTTATGAGAATAAAAGTTTCAAGTTTATTTTGTTTGATCAAAGTTTACAATTTCCTCTTTACAATCGGTATGTTTGAAGAGGGAGAATCTATATAGTCTGAAAGTACACCTAGAGTATATGTTCGCATATAAGTGTACAGCCCTACGCAAGTGTTAAACACCGTATAGAAGATAATTAGGAAGTAACAAGAATAGGAGTAAGTGTTCTATAAGTATATGGCCCAATTAATACTGTATAATATATACATATAATTGACATCAAATCTATACCTATTACAAAGGAAGCCACTCTAATAACACATCAGATGAAGCTATACCTATTACACAACAGACAAAGCAGACTACATTTCTTAAAAATGTTGATTTATGACCACTCACAAAATTTTTGCAGCCAAACAAACTTTTTCTTCTTCCCCTTCTTCTTATTTTAACACCACAACCTGAAGAGCCATCAAGAGGGTTACTAAAGCATTTAACTTGACGTGTTGACATAGATTTACATTCTAATCTGTTTGACATGTTTTCATTTGAAACGTCATAAAAATTCACCACAAGAATTCACCAAATTCATCTAGTACGATGTTATCCATTCAATTCAATCGCCTTGACTGTTTGGTTTCTAGTTTAGTAATCTCATGTGCCAAACTAAACTAGAAATCATATCAATATACACCTACTTTAATTATTCTACATATTAAATGTGAATCAATATTGCCGTCATGGACCAAATTCAGAAAATTAGACCCATTGTTAGTACGAATAGTTAACTGCTTTCAGTTTGAAAATACCGCCAATATACACCAGGAAAAGAAACATAGAGCTCAACCATGAACACTTGAAGAATAGAAAGGAATGCTGACACCAAGAAATCGTATCCGAACCCTTATTATTGCAAAATTCATCTGTTATCTCTTGCGTGCAGGTTTACATTTACAAGATTAATTTGAATCTAGCCGATATAAAGAAATTGACTTCAAAAGGATTTGTTTGTGTCGAGTATGGTTTCCAAATTCTTTAGAATCAAATTTTGCAACTACAGAAATAGCCTTAAATAAGGAGAAATAAAAATATAACACACTGGGTAAACAAATCTTGTTTTTTTTTATCAACATGTCATATATTTTACTTAAACAACTATAAAATATACGTTTCTAACACTAAAGAGGGTGAAAATGTCTACGTCTCATGGCGTCGTGCTTTTATGGGGATTTTCCCGGTCTTCCAGCCCTTGTGGCTCCCAGCTTGGCACGGGCCAACAGAAGAATTCACT